>JAPEVG010000228.1:0-56538 GCA_029747595.1 Trametes cubensis | reverse complement strand
GAAGCACACTGAAGCCTTGATTCACGGTTGTGGACCCTTTCACAGAAGATTCGCGTCAAGCCTGTTGCCAGCAAAAGCGAGTGGCCATTATGCGTCAAACAGGGGATTTAGTGTAAAGACCAAGTCCGCAGAACGATCTAGACTGATTTTGGGTGCTCAGAAGACAAGAAAGTAGCCTGAAGTACGCCCTGATAGCACGAATCTTCCAATGCCCAAAGGCTCTGTGCGTTTTGTGCGTTTTGCGCGGCGCGCGCGAAAAAGGCGCCGACGCATTGATTTCGAGAATAGCTGTAGCGGCCGCAACCACGAGCACCGCCGAACCTACCAGTAGGACTTCATCAGACCCTAACAGACGGTGGCACATCGCCACACAAGGCGAACAGTCGTCCTATCCGCCACTCTCGTCTAATTTCGCTGGTCTCAACACAGGCTGCGAGCTCTACGCCTACGATGACAGCGATCGCTATGTATACCAGCGACCCGCCCCTCCCGCTGCACATGCGCGCATACAACCTCTAGCACAACCGCGACGCGCGACATCCTGAGGTGCAAGGACTACCCGCCCACTGAGTGCACCGTCATGTGAGTTCGCCTGCCTCCTCTTCGTATCCGTAACACTCACGCTCAATGGGATAAGGCTATACTGGTCGTGATGGTGTAGTAGCCCGTATGTGATCAGGGCGTTGCAGGCGGACCCTTCGTCACCGTTCTCGACGGAGCGCTGAGAGGCGTTCGTCCAGCTTGAAGCGGGCTCGTGGGCACGTCATCGGGACTGGATCCTGCAGATGGACGGATATGCGATATAGGGTGCCGCAACGCTTGGTAATTCGTTGGACAGCGCTCATGAACATGGTTCGCAGTGCACACTAGAGTACGTGCATCAGCGGAGACGGAATGTTTGCTTAATTTATTACTAGCATTAAGACGTAGCTGTAATCGGGGGAGCGGTGCTCAGGCTGTATCCTATTATACCGGTGCGAGTGCCGGGCCATGTGCATGTCTTTTCCTTGTTCTCGAAATGGCCTGGCACCGATGGAGGATCTTGGTGTCTCCACTTGCCCATTTATTGCGTGTTGTCGGTATCATAGCCCTTCGAGCGTGCTCTGACCTCCCACCCACACCCCCATCTCCCTCGTAGCCGAGGTGTTCACCGCTTCAATACGACATTACTGTTTCAACCCAACTCGAGCACCTCGATCGGCGTGTAAATCGCGAGTCATCAACCCTCTACTCATTGATACTTGTCTTTGGTACGCCTAGAAAATCGCGACGCAATCAGGCCTAACCACACAGCTCACGACACTCCCATGTACATAGATCCATCAGATCATCATGGCTGCAGATGCCTACAACGTCGAAGCGTTGCAGGCTGTGCACAAAGCAGTCGAAGGCTACACGAACAGAGTCTTCATCGAGAGCTCTTACGAGCGTCACACCTTGAAAGTGGACTTCAAAGTCAATGGGAAGACTTTGAAGATCGCCGTCGAGAAGTCCGGCCTGACTAGGACCGATGCCGAGCATCTGGGGTACACCATAACTATTCCGCGCAGCTCGAACCGGAACTACGTGTACACCATCTGGGTCAGCAACCCGTGCGCGAGCAACGTGGAGGTCAATCGGCAGGCGTTGCTGACTGGCATTCGTAACATCATCTCGGATGCCAATGTGAGCAAGGTCAACTTCAACGTGCAAGCACCCGATGTGGCGAGGGCACTTGGGATCGAGTAGGGACTGACGGACTAGGGGACCTGCGCGTGAGTATTTGAATGCCATGACTGTCCCATCGCCGGGGCTCACACTCACCGCTCGCAGCCATCACGCAAGCGTCGACATTTCCTGTCAATATCTCTTGATGATTTACCTGTGTTCGCGAAAGCCCACGATTCACCCCCGCTCTATCTTTCTTGTACTAGTAGCTAGTACCACGGTCATGATCAGTGACCTGTAGGCACCGTTATCAACTTCGGCAATGTTCGATACCCGAATGCGAGCCCACGTGTGCGGAACAAACAGGTTGAGAATTCACGATTAGATAGCGGCGGAATGACATAGCAAATGAGGGCCATCAGTCAGAATAGGAGCGAGCATTGAAGAGACTGCTGAAGCGTTCGAAGAGCGTCCCACAAATCTCCGAGAGGTATAGGATCGATCGGATCAGCACCAATATCTGGCGTGCTCTGCGAGCAGTCGGTCGGCAGCGACAGGCGGTTGTACATCCGCGTTCACTGCCGATGAGCCATTGGACATACCAACTGGCCAATCGCGGGATTTCTTCGTCTTCATAATTGAGCTTCGTTATGTAAACACGGATGTCTCGGGCGACAGATGATTGCATACGCTCACCGATAATATATCCTTCAATACGTGCCCAGTACAGTAGACGTCCCAAGAGTAGGGATCGAAGTGCTTTAGGCCATTCGGGGGGNCGTGTCTGTGATGGGGGAAGCTGGATTGCAGGCTGAACACCCGGCCCAAGTTTGAATCGTTGAGCAGAGTCGAAGTCGATGATGAATATCTTGTAAGCGACGATCCTCTCATGGTACGGCTCATCTTCTGGGCCGGAGACGAGGATATTCCCCACGCATAGATCCTGTTAGAATGAAGGCATGAGGCACGTCGACATTACAAGGGTGCCTCACGGGGCATCCGAATCGCGACACCTACCAAGTGGGCTATGTGGCGACGGTGCAGGTACTCCACGCCCTATACAAAGATAAGAAGCGAACCTGATGGAAAGTGCTGAGACGATAGCTGACCTCGACGACCTGTAGGAGATATCCGAGTGCTTCATGCAATGACCATTCGCTGCCGCGGTGAAGGTTACGGAAAGTCCACAGGCGCGGCATGATCAGTAGAGGGTAGCCCGTCTCAGTAAGCTCTGCAGGAAGCGTGTGATTATGAGGATTCCTTATGTCCACGAGAAGCATCTCGTATATCTTCCGTTCCTCTGTTTCGATTCTGAGGATTTTGACGGCGTACTGAGGGTCGTGTAGAGTGGAGGTGGAATAAACGGAGCCCTATGCGGAATGTACCTATTACATTAAGAGAAGGTCGAGAGAAAGTTTTGTGTCCTGTCTTACCGGTTTCAATGGATCTGAGAGGACGATACCTCGACGTTGGATCTCAGGATGAGTGCGTAAGCGTTCTGGGATAGCGAGGGCGTCGATTCTGCCGTGTTCATCCTTGACATACCAAGGCGGGCCGGGCTCATCCAGAGAAGTATTGGCCATTCCTGCGAGATCAAGAGTCGTCCTTCCTTGCAAAGAGAAGTACCAGCTTGTGGCGGCAACTTCAAGGATTCCGTTAGTAGCGCTACTGTCTGTAGGAAGCTGTCGAAGTAAGTCACGAAGGTGGTTGACCGTGGCGTCGTACTCGAGGACTGGCAAGAGCGCCCAGGATAATTACGTAGTTATTACATTAAATGTTTAGCGCCAAGTGGACATCCTTGCAGCAGGGCGCCTGCCATTTGCTCCTGCGTCCACCGTCACCATGTCGTTGCGATCCCACTCCTCTGCTCAGGATCCCTCACAGACCTAGTGAAACTCATCGAATCGGTGGTGTGGTCTTTCTATGCCACCCGCTACTTGTAAATTTGCAAACGCTTGACCGTTGAAGCACGAATATGGTATAGAAGCTGGAGACGCTTTCTCCTCATGATCTGAAGCTTTGGCTTTGATGCCACGCCGGCGTCTATGAAACTGTCGTAGCAGTAGTCTCGGGGTGCTGGCCGTCCAGTCCTCAGTCTCTTCCCTGAGTCGGTGAGTGCAATTTTGACGTCAAAACTGCAGAATTGAACCTATGTACATGGTGTGTAGCAGCGATACGAAGGACGAAGATGTCGAGGCGGGCAGAGCAAGCGGCAGGTTCAAAATGCCATCGGGCGCCTCGTTCAGGCGCCGGCTTTGGCCTTCAGGGTAGGGCGCATATGGGTTCCCTGCCCGCATAATGGAATGCCTGAAGCCTGGTGTTGAATAGCGCATCATGTGGCACTATGTGCAGCTTAAGCCTCGGCGACGCTTTGTCGTGTCTGGTAGATTTATAGGTCGACCCCTCAGCGACTTCGCCCCCATCCCCCTCACCCTCGTCTCTCTCCCGTGAAGACAGCGCAGCTCGTAGCTTCATACCGCACGACTCTAAAGACTACTCCAAATGTCTCCTCCCTCTTCTCTTTTTGACGCGCTCTTGAACACTATACAGACTGACATACCGGAGAGGTATGATCAGAAACACTCTCAGCCACAGCCGTTGCCATTCGCTCACCACTTTCCCCTCTGCTCACCAGTCACAACCCAGTCGACATCGATTGTCAGACCACTGGAAGCGTATTCGACGCTGCCGAGAGCTTCTTCACTGATTTTGGCCTCCACCCCGGAGAGCTCGCGGGAGCTAACGACGTGCTCCCCGACGCGCCTGACTGCAGCGTGGGCGCCTTTGAGCTCGAGCTTGACGCGTACGCGTCTCTCGACGCGTATGGTCACGTGGACCCGTACATCGCGACTGGAATTCTCGGCCCGATTCCTCAATACGACCCAATCCACACGCAAGTTGCTCCTGGCCATCCGACGTTTGAAGATATCCCGGCCGCACCACCATTGTCGTACTATGGGAATGTTTGGGGACTCTTCGATCTGGACAACAACTACTGGCAGCAAAGCATCTATGTAGAACCGCAGCTACCTGTTCTGCAACAGGAAGCCACGCAGGTTCAGGGTGAGATCGTGCCCACTGAGTACGTTCAAGATTCGACGAGTTACCAGCCCCCCCATCTGACCTATCATGTTGAAACAGATCGCAGGTGACAGCGGTACAGCCTCCAGCACGCCCGTGCAAGCGCAAGGCTAGAGTAGCAGACGAGGAGATATGGCCTACGCGACCGAAGAAGACGAGGTGTGTGGACGAAGATTCTCAACACTGCCGTCTAGACGCACATCGCTCCTGGCCTACCTCTCCAACGACCTCCCTTGAATCGTTCCCATCTTCCCCCTTCACTTCGTCGTCCCGCTCCACTCCTACCTCCCCATTGTCGCCCTCTCGCACACAGGGGAAGCTCCGACCCATCGTTGTCGAGCCTCCGCAGGGCTTGCACTGCCCCATGGCTGGCTGCGGCATCCGCTTACCTCCCAAGGACTCCGCATGGCGCGGCCACTTCCGCGCCGCCCATCACATGGATATCTGCGCGGACGCGCGAGCAGGGTCATGCACGGGAACATGCAAGCACACATGCCCGCTCCCGACCCACTATAAGTGTGCCGTACCGATGGCGGTCGACAGCATTGGCCGCCATTTCCTCAACGTTCACTTCGAGCTCCACCATCGGTGCCCCGTGTGCGGTGCCGAGAAGGCCCAGCGGTACTCGTCTTGCCAGCGGCATATCGATATCTGCGCGAAGAAGCAATGCGCGCGGGAGTGAAGGTTGGCTGTCGCTTGATATCGTGGTGAACAAAGACGTGTTGGGCATTGTAAGAGCTATCCACTGTACAGTATTTCCATTGTATCCGCGGTTCTCTTACCCTTCGGCTTCCCCGCAGGACCGCACTCATTGCAACGCATAGTAGAATGTAGTAACCGTTGTGATACTGTATCCCATAACATTGGAACAAAGGATTTTCACAGTTGCATCTTGCCTTGCTACCTGCGGAGTATCTAGATTAGCTACGCGTGCTGATTGCTCAGTACGACGACAATCAGTGGCTCCTTCCGATATGTGGTACGACTCTTTGCTTCCCGTTCTACAATGAGCTGCGTCTTTATCCAGGAAGCCAACAGAGCCTCACGCTGCGGCCTCGAGTATCAAGGTGAGGTGTCGGTCGAAGGCCAAATACTATGCAAGGCGGTAAGTATTGCATTTACTTAACTTGAGCGAAGCCATACATCACGATATAATACTTCTGTTAAGGTGGCTATACTTTTGTTATGCGCTTAGATTAGTCGATCTCAATATTGATATAATCTTGATAAACACTCCGCGTCACATCACATTCGGCTTGCTTTTGACAACCCGGCGACTCGACGGCGTATTTCTTCCTTCTGCCAACTTCTCCCAGAGACATTGCCTTCATGTGAATCAATGGTGTTTTGCTCCCACACGAATAGCAGACATCCTGCGCTCATCTCCCAGCTAGCCAATCGGAGCGACAATGCCAAGCTTGCCCTCATATTCGCCGTTTCATCTCACGCGATTGGACCGTTAGCATTTCCGTATCCCGAGCCAATCGGGCAGCTTGCATTCCTCTCATTTCTTTGGACATCCTCTTGAATGGTTGAAACTATACTCAATTCAGGAAACGGCTGCTCGTCAGGGTACTACGCCTGGATCCATCGCGACCGCTGACCGACCCTGACCATCATCTGCTCCCGAGTCAGGGTCCATACAACACCCGCCAAGACGCTGTCAATTTCGATGCAAAACGACCGCACGTCTCGAAATCCACGATTATCAATTATGGTGAGTAAATTGTTCTAGCATGCGACACGTCAGGACGCACCGAACGGTCATTAACATCGTATCCATTCGACAGACGTCTCGGAAACGAAGCGTGGCATGAGGCGCAGTGAACTTGTCAAGAGTGGGAATCGACGATCACTGTCGGAACAAGCCTCGTTCTAGATCCCACGCAGCAATGTCCCTCTTGACGGACGGGCGCAATCCTCAGCCCTTCTGTATATATAGGCACGTCCTACTTAAAACGCTTCTTCTTCTCCCCCACTCACCTTCTGACCAACCCGCAGCGCCCGCACAGCTTGATAGATACGAACTAGACGCCATGGCCAAAGAGCAAGGACATGGGCCTTACCTTCGTTCCGGCCCCTTGTCGTGGCTCGTCCACGATGCACCAGAGTACGAGGAACGGAAGAAACGTTCCACGTTCGTGCCTCCAAGCATCTCCATAAAAGACGTCCACGCTGCGGTCCCTCGCCATCTCTTCGAGAGGAATACTGCCAAGGGCCTCTTCTACGTCGGCAGGCACGTCGCAATCAGCTTGCTCTTCTACCTCTTCGCGAAGCGGATCGATGCTATTGTGTGGAATATCTCGAGTGCGTTCCACTGGGGGCCATTGGGCCGGTCGGTTCTGTGCTGGTTCTTGTGGGCTCTCTACTGGTTCTGGCAAAGCGTCGCCCTGGCAGGAATGTGGACCCTGGGTCAGTACGGTTGACTTCACATCCTTGCTATTGCTGATACCGGTTGTGCATTTTGACAGGTCATGAGGTAGTCTTGCCCATTACTATGCGATGCTGCAAACGTACTCATGAACTTCTTCACTCGAGTGCGGACACGATGCGATCTCACCGCATTCGTGGGTAAACACCTTCGTCGGCATGGGACTGCATACCTGGGTCTTGACGCCGTATTTTGCTTGGAGACTCACGCATCGTTCGCATCATGTTCGTGTGTGCTCGGTTTCAGACATGCTTCCCCTCACTTATCTCTCGCGCCAGAAAGGGACCAACAGCCTTGAGCGGGACGAGACTTACCACCCAGTGACCAGAAAGGATCTCAACCTTCCAAATGCCGATCACGCGACGCAAATGGACTACATGGAGATCATCGAGGAAACCCCACTGTATACTCTGTTTAAGATGGTCATACGCCAATTTCTGTACGTGTTCTCTCGGCTGCAATGGCTATACGAGCGCTCGTTGAAGTAATCGCGCCGCAGGGGATTTCAGCTCTACTTGATGTAGGTCCTGTCCTTTCAAATATATGAGGACCTTCGCTGAGACATCTGGTAGCCACAATCGGAAGGGAAACCCGAAATATCCTCCAGGGACGAGTCATTACAAGCCCTCCTCGAAGTTGTTCAAACCGCAAGATCGTGCGTATCCACCTATCAAGCGCGCTTCTTTGGCTCTCATGATCGGCTTACAGGGACCTCTATCATCGTGTCCGACATTGCTATCGGCTGCATGCTTCTATTCCTTGCAGCGTGGTCCTACCGCACGGGCTTCAGCAACGTCTGGAACCTGTACTTCGTGCCATGGCTCGTACGTCTGATCTCATAGTGGAACATTAGTATGTCACTAATACCGTTCGTTGCCTGCTCGACGTAGTGGGCTCACAACTGGATTGTCATGTTCACCTACCTCCAGCACAGCGATCCGACGGTTCCGTACTATCGCGAAGTCAGTATCCAACTCAACTTGTCTGGGCTGTTTGGATGAACCGATTATATCACTCGCTAGAAATCTTGGACGTTCGCGAGGGGTGCCCTGGCGACAGTCGACCGTCCGGTCTTCGGGTGGATCGGCAGGTTCTTCTGGCATGGGGTATGTATATTCTTCCCCATCGAGCTAGTGAGATACTGAAGGTATCGCAGATCGCGCATGATCACGTCGCGCACCATTTCTTTGTCACGATCCCATTCTGTATGTCGAGTTTCCATCCCGATGCGCGCTTCCTATGAGACTGATGGACCGATCCGTATAGACAACCTCCCAGAAGTAACGAAGGCGATCAAGCCCGTTCTCGGCGAGTATTACTGCTACGATTCTACGGTATGTATCTCGCATCTCATAGGCCATCCCGATCCGTTTGCGCTGATCGTTGTATTCCCATAGCCAACTCTGTACGCGCTTTGGCGCTCGTTCACGCAATGCACGTTTGTAGAGGCAGAGGGCGATGTGGTCTTCTTCAAGAACCAGCGCGGAGAAGCTTTGCGGGAGTGTGCTTCTGAGCCCACAGTCGCAGATGCTGGAGATTCGGGTAACACAGTTTTGATGAACGGCTCGATGGACGACGGGGAGGAATTGAAGTTGACCGGGTTATGAGCCTCTTTGAGAGGCACACCTAGTACGCTTCCCTTCGCGAGTGTGTATGTACACAGGGCGAATAGATTTAAGGCTATATGTCCGATCATACACCCAACCCCGAACACATTTTGTGAGGTCGCCGGGTGATGCGGCCGGTGTACGCTTGGTAGCTGTAAGAGCTGGAACTAGGTACGATTTCTCCGCGGTCCGGTTATCTGTACATCCTAATACTAGCCACAGCTCGCGCTATATAGAGGGCAGAGCCCAGATATACTAGTCCATATTCACGATCCGTATCGGCAGCGGAGTCCAAAAAGAAAATCAAAAAATCCACAGTACGCAATGACGAACGGGCGCGATTCAATCACGCCTTGCTATCCAGCGGGATCGCCCCCTCGAGAGGCTCCAGCGACTTCAAGAGCGAGCCGGGATGGAAGATGTTGAGCATCAACATCGTACTGAACACCGGGACGCCGTCGAAGACAACTGCGAAAAAGGCGCAGGACACGCGTTAGCAAGGTTTCAACGAGGCAACCGTCTTTCACTTACTGAACAACCACTGGGTCTTGATGATCTTCCCGTTCCAACCGTCAGACAGCTCTATCGTCCGGTAGATAGCCCTTGTAATAAGTCAGCAGTCGGCGCACTGGGAGATGTTGGTAACGGGGGCCGTACCGGATGCCCAAAAGTGTGGTCGAAACGCATAGCATGATCGCCAAGCGCTTGGCCGCTATCTGGACAGAACGTCCACCCAATCGACCGGACAGCATGGCGGCGCGCTCAGAATCGTCCACATTCTGCCTCCTGATAGGATGGTCTCTGTTGCGCCGGACCAGGTATTCCACCAGCAGGGCGGCGAATATCGTCAAGGCCACTAGTCGACCCCGACATTATCAGCATTCCAGAAACTTGCACGCAGGATGACACACGTACCCAACTGGAAGATAATCCCTCCGAGAGTGATGTCGCTCCCCTGCGATATGTCTGTAAGCTATAGATACCGAGGAGAGGCGGTTGGTTTCACTCACGATCTGGGCGACTTTGACGTTGTTATTACCGGAAGAGATTGAGCCGCCGCCAGCTTGGACGAACAGGGAGATGATATCCTGCGACTGGTGAGACCCAGGCGACTGTGGCGTGTGTCATTGGATACGTACGATCGTCAGGAATATGCGCGAGTCTGGACGAGCAGACACGACGATGTCAGCGCTGAGACGAGGAGTGAGAACAGGGCGGAAACTCACAAAGCCTGGGCCTGAGACGACTGTATCTCTGGCCTAAGCGGGTAGCCATTCTTCCAAAGGTGATAAAGAGCGCCCCAACGAGGGGGGTCGGGGACAAGATCAAAGCCAAGATTCTGGCAAGAGGGACTCAACATACGCGCTCACTAGCGAGTGGCGTTGGGAGGAAACTCACTGAATTGTGAAGGGGGTATCGTTCAACGGCTGGTCATGGGACCATTCTCGAGCATACCAACCAGCCACCTCGCCCCCTCCAGCAAGAATGACGGTGAACAAGAGCCACCACGCGCGAACGCGCAGCGCTTGCCAGAGGTGGACGGCTGGAGTGGTGTAGCATGTCAGCAATCGATAGAAAAGGTGTGAGTGCCGAACGCTACTGTACGCACCTGTAGACAGGGCGAATAGGATTGTGAACATCAAGCTCACGCTCCGGATGGGCAAGTAACCGTAGTCGGGCGAGATGAGATGGCCAGAGGAGTCATGGTCGTTGCTGTAGTTAGCTAGAGAAATGCTGAGAACCGTTGTGCGGGCTCGTAGGTAGGATTGAACATACGGTCAGTGGAATTCATCGTGGATGAATCAAGCCGGAGGGAAGAGTAGAGAGTTTGAAGAGGGGAAGAGAACGTGGTAGAAAGGGAGAATACGATATGGGTGCTGCCGGTGTCCGATGAGGCTCTGGTTCAACCTTATGTACTGACGTACAATAGCAGCACCAGCCCATGGTTGACTCCAACGATGTTCATCGCAAGCTGCGCTTTGCGGTGAATTGTAGGAACTCTCAATGAACACGCATACAGAAAGAATGAAGCGGCCTCACAAGGAAGTCCTTCAATCTCTCTCGGTAGTTTCTGCGGCGCAGATTGTGCCTCGGTCCGCAGGGGATTCGAGACTACGTCGCGTCTTGCACAGTCAACGCCAGGACGTATCGTGGTAAGGCGCGTGCCATGCGCATTTATCTGGCGGTCCGCCGCGGAGGGTATACTGTCGAACGTGACCTGCAAACGCATCGCCCGTGTGAGAGCCTGTCACCGCCATCTCTCCACCGCACGGATCAGGACAGACGTCCACAGCTGCGACGCAGCCAGGATCGAATTTGGCCATTTGAGACAAGCGATCTGCAACACAGCTCAGGAGGCCGCGGGCTCACACGGCGTTGAGTACGGCGCCAAGAGGATGCCCCGGTTCCCCAGGTTTCCTTTAGGAGTCGTTACTTGATAGCAGGTAGTATACGCTACGTGACGCCAGTAAGCAAATGAATCACCACGCCTATAGAATACCCGCGGAATCACCTTGGTGTACAAGTAATATAGACGGTATTGAGTCGATTGACGCGACTTCGCAACGCTACGGGGATTGTCCGCGCACGGAGCCTGCGGCTCAGCGGCTCGCTCGCACTGGCATCAGCTTCCACAGTTAATTGTCTATAGTTAACTCCAGGAATCCTGCTGCGGATACGCTTCTAGCAGTCATGAGAGTACTGCGCAAGAATGTTGTTATGAAGAGCGACTGTGAATTTGGTGCCTGGATGCGCTTGCGCACAGTGCTGATGCTTGAGGAAAGTCCTAGTGCCAGTAAGTATGCCACAATGTGGAGAGCTGCACTTGTAATACAGAAGATCAGAATGAATCACCACCGCATAAGTTTTGCCGGGTGTATGCTGGGCCCAATGAGAGCTGCCCATACGCGTGAAGGACGACTGCAGCGACATGGCTGCGGCGGGCATTTTGACGTGGACACTGCATCAGCGCACAAGATGAGATCGGGAAGCCGATAGCCTCTGATCCTAACAGGTGCAAACAGCCTGCTGCCGCTGCCCCTCCGAGTCGGACTCGCGATCGTCGCTGCCCCAGACCACCTTTGACTCATACTCTACAATCCCGCTGCTACTGGTACCTTCCTTCGAACACACGCGTCTCAACGATTGACTCTCTGACGAGATGAGTGAATTCGGGTGTATCTTGTTACCACTGTGTTCAAGGTCAAGTTGTCGGTGAGGCCTCACTGGCACATCATACATTAACAGTGGAGTTCCACCTTTGCCTGTCCTTCTATGGTTTTTACTCTTTGAAGCCTGGCGCCACTGAAAATTTACGGTGCTTAGCACGCTGATGCGTGAACTTACATAGAGGCCCGCAAAATCTAGGCTCCGTACTAGTAAGGCGGGCGGGCCTCAATGAGGGCACCAATGATTTGGTGGGTGTCGGATCTCACTCATTCACCGAGATTCCATGGCTTTGATGTCATTGCTAGCATCGTCGCTCATTATGGCCAATGTGATAACACCCAGTGTATGTAGTTCCACTTCACCTTGAAGATATTGGCACATATGCATGCAGCCTGAATAGCGAGCCACTCAATACAGATTGAACCAGCCGTGCTAGGGGGCATGGGTCTGGATTCCGTTGTATCATCTACAGACAATCAGGTCGGTACCCTCATCGCGATTTTGTACAAGTTCTCCTTATCGGCACTTTCCTCGACGAGCCCGCGGAGCATACCATTCTCCTTCTGGAGTAGTTCACCAGGCTTGCCGTATTCGACCTGAGACAACACAGAGAACAAGTCAATGGAATTCTCTGTTATATGGGAAGGCACTTACAATGTGACCAGCGTCAAGGACCATCTAAACGTAAGGCCGATCAGGCTATGAGGAAGAAATGCGAAAGCGGACTCCAACTCACGATCTTGTCAGAATCCATGATTGTCTGTAAACGATGAGCGACAGTCAGCAGAGTGACATCTTTTCCCAGTTCGGTACGGAGCGAATTCTGGATGATGGTGTCGGTCTCGTAATCTGAGTGGCATGTCAGTATCATCTCTTATCTCACTCAATGACGACGTCAATGGCACGAACCGATAGCCGAAGTAGCTAAGCAGATGCGTCAGCACCTGAGAAACGAAAAACATAAAGGCAGCGCACCTTCGTCTAGAATCAACAATTTGCTGCGTCTCACGATTGCACGAGCGAGAGCTAGAATCTGCCTCTGTCCAACAGATAGATTGGCTCCACCTCCAGCAATCTCAGTATCGAGAGTGATACGCGACTGGTGGTTTCCCTCTTGCAGGCTAAACAGGCCCGCAGAACGCAACGCATTGTTGAGCACAGAATCGTCGTGTTCAGAGAACGGGTCGAGGTTTTGACGAAGGGTCCCGCTGAGGAGTTCAGGCTGGAAGGACAGGGTGAGCGGATGCAATTGCGAAAAAAAGGGATGCAGAACGGACCACTTGGGGTATGATAGTGACGTTCGAGCGCAGTGCATCTAGGTTGATCTGTTCGGTCCGCAGTCCATCGTACCGAACGTCCCCTTCGATCAGGATGCACCGCAGCAACGCAAGGGTGAGAGAACTCTGCATTATCATGTATGGAGCATGATGACAATCTCGATACCAGAATGGACAGACCTTCCCGCTTCCTGTTCGCCCTACGATGCCGATACGCTCACCCGCTGCGACTTCGAACGAGATCTCATGCAAGACTTTGGGTCCGTCCTGTCAACCACGTCAGTGCACTGCGTAGGTACTGAATACGCAACAGGCACATACTGGTGAATACCGTGCAGAGAGGTTGTTCACCTCGAGTTGTCCACTGGCTGGCCAATAGGCGGGCGGAGCACCATCTGGAGTTGGCTTAGGCTCTTGTTCAATCTGCAGATACTGTTGTATGCGTTCTAAGCTAATGATCTTGTTAGCACACTGCAACACTATGGTCATCATCGCGCGTCGCCAACCTGTTGCCTGTAGTGCGTCACATCGTGTCAGTACAGAACCATGGATGTAGTGATTACAAACGTAGCGCTCACCCGAGATTTCGAAGTCGTTGAATACCCAGATTGCTTGGTTGACTACAGCGCTGAATGCGGCTGTATGACTGACGTTAGACAGCACCGATTTGAGGACCTCAGACAGGCGGACTTACTGGCTATCGTGAGGGAGAAACCAGTGTTTGCAGCGCTCATATCGGAGAAATAGACTAGATATAGGGCAAGACTTGTTGCAAATAGGCACGCTGATAGGGCAATACGCGACTCAATCCAGCTGCACCGTCTCGCATCAGCATTGATTCATGACATCAAAGAGCTCGTGCTAAGAGCTCGTGCTGCATACCAGCTAAGATTTGTGTAGATGACAGTCACCCGAGTCAACCTGTCGACTCGGCGATACGCCTCCCTCTTGAACGCCTCTTGTGCACCGTATGCTCGCACAGACGCTATATCAGCTTGAACATCAGTCCTCGATATTGGATAGCGAAGGCAAGGAAGTACTGACTGATTCCGCTAATCGTCGCCCCAAAGTGAGCCAGCACAGGCGCTTTGTGGTTACTCAACTCGCGCTTCACCGACAGCTGCGCCTTCATGAAAATTTGCCCACACAGAGCGCTCACCGACACGACGAGGATGGCGGGAAAGATGAAGACGGGCGAGAAGAGGATGATAGCGACTACTCTGACCAACATGAACAGAGTAATTTCGACCAGAAGCGAAGTGGTTCCCGCTATACGATTGTCCACTGCGAACCAAGACAATCAGGCATTCTCTACTTCGGTACAAATATGCTGTTGAGGGTATGCTCACATGTGTTGATATCTTGCGTGCACCGCGCGATGATGCGAGAGGTCGGTGTCTTGTCCAGCCATCTAGAAACGACAGATCAAAGATTGAAGTGATAACCTACTTCAGGCTTACCGCAAAGTCGTTCCGAGAACCGAGACAACGAGCTGCTTGTGCACGATCCTCGCCGCTCTCGTACTGCCATATACGTAGTATGTGATGGTGAATACGGTGGAGACCATGAAAAGAAGCACAAGCAACGCATAGACGGTGAGGTAACTATAAAAGATGAGCATCCGGGATACGCAGCGGCGACACATTCAACTCACTGATTGACTGAGACCTCTTCTGCAGGATGTGTCTCGTACTGCGAAGCCCAGTAACCTAGATACCAAGTCTGAGAGACAATTATGTCAGAACTCAGATGTCAAATCTGCTGTTCTTCAACAGACACAAGGAACGTACGCGGAAGTTGCTGACGCACTGTCGAAATGCATGACTGCCTACGTAGATTACCCAGAAGACGTAAGGCATCTTCGACATATTTCCGATGAACAACTTCACTGTTGCACTCCGTGAGCTGCCGCCGCCTGATAGATTCACTCGCATGGCAACGTACGAGCAGACCAGCCAATATGGCCCTCTTCCATTTCTTCCGCTACCACCAACTTGCCTGTCGCCTGCTTCGCCACATCGTTCTCGAACTCGTCCTCGTCGTCCGCATCAATCTCGCCTTCGGTCTTTCTGATCTCTTCTTGCTCTTCTTGCAATTCCTGCATCAACTTCGAGTCTCGCTCCAGAGCGCTCAGAAGAGTGCCTTGACTGAGGATGCGACCTTCCGAACCCACGGAGACGACGAAGTCGGCGATAGGGCTGACCATCGCGACGTTGTGGGTCTTATCCACTGATTGAGTGTCTTTTCATCACTACGGAGATACAACATACCACTAAGATGATTGTCCGTCCTTGAAGGAGATCACCCTTGAGGCACTTCTCGATAATCCACTTCGAGGTATGCACGTCGAGTGCGGCAAGAATCTGGCATATGATTCAGCACGGGATTCCCCACTGATCAGAGCCTGTCTCAGTACTTACGTCGTCAAATAGCAAGGTGTCGGCATCGGAGTACACCGCGCGAGCCAGAGTAACGCGCGCCTATTCAAGTCAGCCATGGATATATGCGTTTTGATCACGGTGATCCCACCTTTTGCCCACCGCTTGACGAAAGGTTGAGCGCATGCATCATGATAAGGGGCAAGATCAGCGTACCTCAATGTGATACCTTTCTCGCCAACTTCGGTTTGGTCTCCGGCGTCGAAGAGGTTGAGATCTCTTTTGAGGGCGCATTGGTAAATGACTGCAGAGTATTTCCAGCCTTGAGTCACACGTTGGAACTATGCTTGATATGTATCTCACCTTTGTTGTACCTGACCTCGTCGTACGCAGCTCCGAAGAGGATGTTGTTCTAATCTAGTGTCAGAGACGAACATCACACGCCGGTCAAGCGAAAGGAGACGAACCTTGATCGTGTCGTTCTGTACCCAAGATTCCTGCGCAGCGTACGCAACACCTCCCTCTCTGGGCAGGTTGATGTACGAGTCGGGACACGACGGAATGTAGTGCATCTCGCCTACGTAGTATAACTTGAGTCATGCTGCAAGCTGAGAGGTTAGTGAGAGACGTACCGAGCAAAGCCATGAGCAACGACGTCTTGCCCGCTCCTGTAGGCCCGATTATCAGATTCAGTTTTCCTCGGAGGAACGTCAGCTCATCCTCTACGCTCAGAACGAACGCCCGTTTATGTGACCCGCCAGGCGTGGTGGACGCAACGTCATCCTTCGACCAGGTGAACGACGCATGTCGAATGCCGATGACGTCCTTGCGATCTTCAGGGACGGAGTTGGCCCAAGACTCCTCTTCACCGGGCCCCCGCTCGCTCTCAAATTCGTCGACAAGCTCGGTCTAATGGAAAGTCAGAGGGACTATATCTCGTTAAATTGCCCGCACGTACGTTCCACAAGAAGTCAGCAATACGCTCAAGGGATACTTTGGCTGCATTCCGTATCTTTGCATGAGCTATGGTAGGATTAAATAGGGCATGACAAGGAGCTCACCATCGACCAGTGATGGTACCATCGAGAATACTGCGAACATGTCATTGCGCAGCATATCGAACACTTCTCTCGTGTGAGTTTCCGTATGTATATGGCGCCTTAATGCTGCTCACCGGCCATTGATGAGAAAACTCGGGATGCTGCGGACGAGTGAGTCAAGCCCCGGCAGCTTAGCCCACACGATTACGCTCACCAGTCAACTGCTTTTTCATGATGACAGTCTACAAAAGAGTTGAGTACCATTCTGTCGCTGAGAATTGTGCCATAGTTGAGGCTCACATATGTGAAGTATGTCGATAACATGACCAGAATCGGGATCAGCGAGCTTGCGTGGGCGAGCATTAATGGACAACATTTCACGCATTCAGCATCGAGCGCATCGCCACGTACTTGCACAGTCCAATGGACATCGAGATCAGCTTGCTCTTGCGCAGCGCCTTCAGCTCTTCTTCACGCTTCTTGTCCAGCTGCTCCGCAATGCGAGGTTCCCAGCCGAAGAGCTTGATCATGCGGATGACGCCCAGCACTAGAGTTCCGGAGTATGAGATCGGACGTGCATACGGACCGGACGAGGACTTACTTTCCGTCGCGGTTTGCACGCGAGAATCGGTCTGTGCGACAGGTCATGAATCATCTGAGGAGCACGAGCAGAACTACTCACGCGCTTCATCTTCTCACGTTGGGCACCTTGGATGTGTCGAGTGATCCAACCGGGAAGCGGTAGAGTGACGAGCATAGTGACAAGTCCAACGAGAGCGCTGCATGTCAGTATCGTATCAATGAGCGAACGCCTCGTTCATGCACATCTTTGGACGTGCCTCCATCCTAGAACTTGATAGAGGAAGATCATAGAGAGAATCATTCCGAAGGGCGCTTCAACGCCTGGATAGAACACAAATAAGTCAGTGTTGAGGCGATAATACATGGAACAACGTACCGATGAATACCAAGTACACTCCCAGGCCGTCAATATTGTTCAAGTCGCTCGTGACGAGATTGTTGATTCTCCCGACGAGGTGTCTACTAGTGTCTTTCTTCGCAGGCTTCTCAGCCTCGACACCTTTGGGCTGCTCCTCAAGTGTAGACTTCCCTTTGCCTTTAGAGGAGTTAGAAGCAGGGGCGGCAGTCGTGCTCGCGCTTGCAGTGGCGGAGCGATCTACATCAGCATCGCTGTCCTCCGAATCTACAGTCTCTGGGCCTAGCTGCGAAGCATTGTCCACCGGGGTACCCACAGCAGCGGTGGCGGCGTCGCTTGACGCTGCTTCCGACGAGTCCTCCGTGTCCGCCTTCATACGGATTCGCAGTGCGTGCTCGAATACGAGCTCGGTGGTGATCGCTTGGAAACGCACGTCCAAACGTGTCTAATTACATGATTAGCGACAAGACGAACCATGGTCACTATGAAGCACTCACAGCGTAAAACGAGAACCACTGATCAGAGACGTCTTTAAACATCCGGCCGAAGAGGAGAAGTGCGATCCAGAACCAGGGCTTGATTCTGGCTTCCGCTTTGCCTGACTCGAGATACCTGCCCACTCTTTCGTGAGTCGCGCTATAGAGCATAAGAGAAGAAGAGGCTCACAGTAGCAGGTTATTGATGCTGATGGGCGCTGCGAACGCTCCGATCACCTGTAGGATGTCAGCCTTACTCTGAGTGAAGAGATATATCAGAGACTGACTGCTGTGATGGACACCGCAACCAGGTTGCAAAATTCCACCCCTAGACATGATGGANTCAGCCCCCAATTGAGAGCGCGCGTTTGAGCCGGCTCACGTACAAAAGATCCTGATAAAAGAGAGGCCAAGGTGCCTACGAGAACGCGTTTGCAATGGGTCTATATGCTGTTCAGTCGATCTCAGCGAGGCTTTGTCAACTCGACGCCCAGAATGACCTACAGGAAATGCACGCCGGACAAGGTTTTTCAGATGGTCGTAATCAGCCAAGGGAGGGAGCACGTCGTAGGTGAGCCGCGGTGACTTCCAAGCAAGCCAAATCAGGGGCTCCATGTACACATAGAATAGCCTAGAGAGGATACACGCTGTTTGTTCTGGAGGAGGCTCTGTGGGTGCCTAAACGGATCATGACCTGAATCTTCATGCATGAGAAACGTCGAGTCGAACATACCTTGGGGTCGATAGGGACGTATCTCCGAGGAGAGAGCAACGGAACGATGACTCCGCTGAGCGATAGAAAACCTAGCTTGATCCACATCACTGCACCTTCAGGCGCGTCTTCTGGAGCTAGATCTATCGTTGCTAAAGGCCATATGTCACGGTACATGTAGACGCCCCATGCAATAGCAAGGACAGCAGACGCGTGATTGAACGCGCGGATGTTCGCCTGTGTGCCTCCCAGCAGAGACTGCACGCTTAGGAAGGAGGTGTATCCCTGTATAAGCGGACTTGAGTTGCAATTGATCCGAAAGCCTAGCATTTACGTACGTATAAGAAACATTGCGGTATCCCGAGGACGAGGAACACGCTTGACACGCATCCAGTCCCTTGTGCAGTACGCACCACAAGGAGGACGGAAAGTATCAGCAGCACAAGGACGGACAGTAGTTGGACAATCCTGAACAGAACAATCACGGTGCCTCCGACCGAGTCCACTCTTCTTCGGAAGTAGGAGACTCGAGGGGGCGGGGTAGCTGACAAGCTTGAGCTATTCTCGGCGTGGTCATCATGCTTACGTTGGGCGCTTGCATCTCGTATGAGGGAAATTGTATGCAAGGCCACAGAAAGGACGGCACAGTAGACAGGAATTGTCGAGGAGTTGGACCATACACTAGAGGTAGAGTCAGCATAGGAAAAAACAATGAATAATGCGGACGAACTTTTCGTCCACTAGAGGACGCGTCAAGCATGATACGACCAGTGGTAATTGGGGTACCTGTCCGAGCCAGTCCATAGCAAAGCTCGTGTCTGCAGCCATGGAGGGCCTCGAGCTTCAGGTGGGGATGTAATAGAAAGAGACCACGAGACGAAAACCGTGATTGTTCGAGGACCAAGCTCGGTATTAGTCCTGAGATGGCTCTGCTTGAAGTCAGTCCGGGGCGCGTCTCAACGCGTTTCGAGCGAGTTTAAGAACACGGGGCGGTCCACCCTCATAGCGCGCGCCAACCAGCAGTCCCAGCAGCGATAGGTTTTCCCACAGGAACCTGATGGAAGGCATTCCTCGGAGTGGTTGCCGTCTCACACGGTTCCAACGCCGCCGTCCTTGTACCCGCGCGATCCAGCAGTGCCCTCTATTGAGCCCGCGCAGGTGAGTATTTTTGCATCATCGGTTTCCGACCGTCAGCGCCAGCCTATATCTACTTGAGCTGGTGATCCTGGAGACACTTTGCAGCTTCAAGTCTAAGCCCTCACCTTCGATGGACTCAAAGTACATTTGGCTGCACTAGCAAGGCATTTGATGAGCTCGCGGAGGACTGCAGTAGCGGTTGAGACGCAACAGCTGTTGAGCCGCGGACTCCGGAGTACGGGAACATCTGGGACACAAGATGAAATCGGGAAGCCAATAGCCTCTGATCCTAACAAGGGCAAACACCGCCGTTCCATCACGCGCGTCTAATGAGCGGTGTTTTGCGCAGGCCACCGTGACCCGTATTCCGTTTGTTGGTTTCTCCTCTGAGTCTAAGCTCTTCATACTTATATGCTCTCACCTTGACTTACGTCAATTACCAGGCATGATTGCTACCGCATCTCTGAGCGATCTATGAAAACTTCTCGAGCTCTGCTAGCTTGAATTCCGGTCTTGTCCAACACGTTGTCTCACGTCTCGCCTATTTGCGTCTTGCACTCCTCGGGGAATGATTTACGTTTTTCTCAATGTTGCTTTCAAGAGTGGACACTTCGCTTTGATATGCAAGCGAGGCACATCCGAGCTATCGATTGCTATCCGCAAGTACTATAACGACAATCATGCAACGTCGTATCCGCTCTTACCCTGAACGACATTGTACGCAGGCCCATCCTCTCCGAACATCCTACGCAAGTCCCCTGCGAGCAGCTCCGGCTGCTCATACGCTGCGAAGTGTCCGCCTTTGTCGTGCTCAGCGTGAAACACCACCTTTCCGAGCATGTGCGACCATCTACCACACACTGATCAGTACTGATTCTGCGCAAAGAAGGATCTGGGAAGCGTCATAAAGGACGTACGACTTTGGTAGGCGGACGATCTCGCCGGGGAAGTAGGATACGCCCAGCGGGGTTGAGGTCCACTTCGTCCCCTCAAAGTAGTCTCGCGTCCCTCCGCCCGTCATCTCGTAATAGATCCTGCCTGCGGCGGTAGGTCCCGAGCGCGAGAACCAATACACGGAGACCCACTCAAGGACTTTCAAGCGTGTCATATAAGTTCACGAGGTAAGCATACCAATCCTCTTGCATGAACTTGGCGCCAAGCTCACCTTCGTCGTCCGTCCACGTGTAGTTGTCTGACCAAGCGACGAGTTTCTCATATATCCACGCGAGCAGGCCTACAGGTGAGTCTGCAAGGCTATACCCGATCGTCTGGGGCATCGTTGATTGCTCCACGAAGTACCCGAGCCCCTTCTGCCGCCATTCGGCGGTGGCTTGCAGGTCTGCTTGTGCGGCTTTGTTGAATGGCAAAGTCAGCATGCCGAGATAGAGCAGCGGGTGGGTCCACAAAGTAGGAAGACGGTAACTTGTAACACAACGGCCGAACGTGCATTAATGGGTATTTCGCTAATCGTGTTCATCTGTGCAAGCACTCACATGGGGATATTGGTGTGCCAGGCCTTGATGTGCTTGTTTCCGTAATGATTTACAGCGTGGACACCAAGCTTCCCATTGCTAATTAACTTACGCGACTGGCAGGAAGAACAATGGTTCGTACCAAGTGGCCCCAGTCACCGCCTTGATACACTGTGCAAGGTGCGTCAAGGCATTAGATTGGAGTACACGATGACGGACAGCCTTGGGGTGGACACCAACCATATTCGGGGTAACCCAGGGAGAGCATGAGCTTGTTGAAGACCTATCCCAGGATGCTGACGTGGTAAATGACTTGCAGTGTTTCCTATTTGTGACCCTCACCTCACTGTACTGGCGTCCAGCGAATCCAGGTTTCTTGGGCGCCTCAGAAAACCCAAACCCAGGAAGGCTGAGGGCGACAACATGAAAGCTCGGGTGTCCTGTAGAAGCAGACGCTAAGACCGGCAGCATCTTCCTCACTTCCAAGAAATGCCCCGGCCCTGGCATGGACGACGGAGATGACGAGTCTGCTCCGACAGAACCGCAGGTGCGTACTCACATCCATGCACGAACAGCAACGGAATTGCGTCCTTCACCGTGCTCCGCTGGTGCACATAGTGGATGTTCAGCGTCCCATGGCCCTCGATCTCGATGTCACGGGTGTACATGGGGAGTTTGTTGATCTCCGCCTCGGCCTTGCGCCAGTCGAATCCATCTCTCCAGCGGGCCACGAGGCGTTTAATGTCATCGAGCGGAGCACCATAGTCCCATCCTGCGCCGTCAAGCTCATCCGGAAAGCGGAAGAGTTCCAATTTCTTGTGCAAGAGCTCAAGGTCAGCCTCAGACACGGAGATGCGGAAGGGCTGTTCTGTGGCCATGGCGGAGTGGGAGACGTGGGTGGCCTGACTCCGCGTATGAGCTCAGGCTTATTACCGAGTTACGTTACAGTATCAGGGGCAGCCGACCGCACCTGGGTGTAAAGCCGGCGATTGGAGAGGAGCTGACCCCTATGATTGCCCGCCGCGCGTAACAGGGGATCTATTCAAATGCCATGATATATGACAAGTCGCGACATAACTCTCTTTGACAGGAATGCAACATGGCCTACGGAGACGCGCTGTGCTCTGATGCTAAGCAGCGCCGGGATCATAATGTGGCTTGCTGACAATTTAGCGAATACTCAACTGAGTGACTACAGCCGCCTACACTAACAGGGAAGACGTTGAAAACGTGGTGTATTTCAGCAGAGTCAGCGTCCTATCAATCCAATGAAAAATACTAGTAGAATGACTACTTCTGCAATCGCGAGTACTAGTAGCAGCGAGATCCGTTCCCGAGGTCCTCTACTAAACTCACGAGGATGCTCCACCCATAGCCATCTTGTACAGCTTCTCCTTATCGCCACTCTCCTCAACGAGCGCGCGTAGCATACCGTCCTCTTTGTGGAGCAACTCGCTAGGCTTGCCGAACTCGACCTAATGCGGCGTACAGTGAGCAACGGATATGATCCTGTCTTGGAGTATGATACTTACGATGCGTCCGGCGTCAAGGACCATCTGCGGTGTGGACGAGCAGTCAGGCAATCGGGCGGGACAAAGCGAGAGGACGCCGCGACTCACGATCTTGTCAGAATCCATGATGGTTTGCAGACGATGCGCAACGGTCAGCAGGGTGACGTCCTTGCCTAGCTCAGTACGGAGGGACGTCTGAATGATGGTATCGGTCTCATAGTCTAGTGCAAAGCGTTAGCCCGTGTCCGATCTCGGTTCGACTCGGAGGAAAACGAACCGATGGCCGACGTAGCTGGACAGAATGGTCAGTAGCATGTCAAAGCAAATATATATAGCCCATCTTACCTTCGTCCAGGATCAACAATTTGCTTTGTCTCACGATGGCGCGAGCCAGAGCTAGAATTTGCCGTTGTCCAACAGACAGGTTCGCCCCACCGCCAGCGATCTCCGAGTCGAGCGTTATGCGCGACTGGTCGTTCTCATCTTGCAAGCTGAACAGACCGGCCGAGCGCAACGCGTCGTTCAGGACCGCATCGTCATGCTCAGAGAAGGGATCGAGGTTCTGCCGGAGGGTGCCGCTGAGGAGCTCAGGCTACAGGCCGGTGGTCAACAATTGCAGATCAGGGGCACAAAGTATGGTGCGCAGACGTACCACTTGAGGGATGATGGTAATGTTCGAGCGAAGGGCGTCCAAGTTGATCTTGTCCGTCGGAAGCCCATCGTACCGAACGTTACCCTCGATCAGAATGCATCGTAGCAGCGCAAGAGTGAGCGAACTCTGTGTGATTGTGTGATCGAAATATGGCTTCGATCGGTGGCGACGTCGATATACTGACCTTCCCGCTTCCTGTTCGACCGACGATGCCGACGCGCTCGCCTGCTTTGACCTCGAATGAGATTTCATGCAATACTTTAGGTCCTTCCTGTGAAGACCGTCAGCCCGCCTAGTTGCTCAATACGCTCTAAGCACGTACCGGCGAGTACCGTGCGGAGAGTTTGTTAACTTCAAGTTGTCCGCTTGCCGGCCAATACGCAGGCGGAACGCCATCGGGTGTCGGCTTCGGCTCCTGTTCGATCTGTAGGTACTGTTGGATGCGCTCCAGGCTGATGATCCATGTTAGCAGGCAGTAATGTAACCCACAGCATCGCATCGCTCACCTGTTACCTACAAGCGTATCACATCATGTCAGTATTGAGCCACGCCACAATTCAGGATGACACCCGTACCTGAGATTTCAAATTCGTTGAATATCCTGATCGCCTGGTTGATGACAGCGCTGAACGCGGCTTTGGCACCAGTGTCAGATCCTAATTTCATGAGGAGCCTGCAGGAAGTGGACTTACTAGCTACTGTGAGTGAGAAACCGGTGTTGGCGGCGCTCATATCGGAGAAGTAGGTGAGGTACAAAGCAAGACTTGTTGAGAAGAGACACGCGAAGAGGTCAATGCGCGAGCCGATCCACCTGGAGCGTCTCGTATGAGTATCTGGCTTCGTCATAGATCACACGCACACCATACCGATTCAGATTCCAGTGGGTCACGGTAACCCGGGTCAACTTGTCGATTCGGCGATACGCCTCCTTCTTGAACGCCTCTTGCGCACCATACGCCCGCACGGACGCTGTATCCGATCGACCGTCAGTGCTCAATGTCGCAAAATAACTCAAGGTGATATACTGACTGATTCCACTGATCGTGGCCCCGAAGTGAGCCAAGACGGGCGCCTTGTGGTTACTCAACTCGCGCTTCACCGACAGCTGTGCCTTCATGAAGATATGCCCACACAGCGCGCTCACCGACATGATGAAGATGGCGGGGAAGATGAAGACGGGCGAGAAGAGGATGATGGCGAGGACCCTGACCAACATGAACAAAGTGACCTCTACGAGGAGTTCTGTGCTTCTCGCGATCCGGTTGTCCACTGCAGATGTAATCAGCGTTGCTCTAGATTGGCAGTGGATAAGGATGAGCTAACTTGTCTCAATGTCTTGCGTACAACGTGTGATTATGCGGGCCGTCGGCGTCTTGTCCAGCCAACTGAAGATGGATGTATTAGATTACCGACAAACGGGCACCACATTTCTTTCAGACTTACCGCAAGGTCGTTCCGAGTACCGAAACGATGAGCTGCTTGTGCACGATCCTGGCGGCCCTCATACTGCCGTTCACATAGTAGGTAACAGCAAAGGCTGCTGCTGCTATGAAGAGCAGAACACACGACGCATAGACAGACAGGTAGCTGAAGATAGGCCATCAGTAATCGATTTATGCAGTGGTGGCACGCACGACTCACTGAGCAACCGAGACCTCTTCCGCAGGGTGCGTCTCGTACTGCGAGGCCCAATGTCCGAGATACCATGTCTGTGAAGTGGACGATGTCAGGGAGGTCGTATCGTGGGACAGGGGGATGAGTAACGTACCTGGAAGTTGTTGATACACTGTCGAACAGCGTGTGTGCCTACGTATACCAACCAAAAGACATAGGGTCGCTTCGACATGTTGCCAAGGAATAGTTTCACTATCGCAATCCGTGAGCTGAAATCGTCAAACAGCTTGGCAACATAGCAACTCACGAGCAGACCAGCCAACATGGCCGTCTTCCATCTCTTCTGCCACAACCAACTTGCCTGTGGCTTGCTTCGCCGCATCGTCTTCGAACTTGTCCTCGTCGTCTGCATCAATCTCGCCCTCGGCCTTCTTGATCTCCTCTTGCTCTTCTCTCAACTCCTGCATCAGCTTCGAGTCACGTTCTAAAGCGCTGAGCAGAGAGCCTTGGCTAAGTATGCGGCCATCCGAGCCCATGGAGACCACGAAGTCGGCGATAGGGCTGACCATTGCGACGTTGTGGGTCTGATCCGCTACTTCAATATCCGTCCCACACAAATGTTAGGATGGAGACGTAACATACCACCAAGATGACAGTGCGTCCTTGGAGTAGATCGCCCTTCAAGCACTTATCAACGATCCATTTGGAGGTGTGTACGTCTAATGCGGCAAGAATCTAGCTTGCGCATCAGCATGCGATAGTTCGCTATGGCACAGTATGTTAGAGACTCACATCGTCGAGTAACAAGATCTCGGCATCGGAGTAGACCGCCCGGGCCAGCGTGATGCGTGCCTGCTGAAGTTGAGACATTTACTCGCGGGTTTGGCTCCGATGGAGCTCACCTTTTGTCCACCACTACACGAAAAGTTGAGTGCATGATTTCCAGTAGGCAAATGAACCGACGTACCTCAATGTAATACCTTTCTCACCGACTTCAGTTTGATCGCCAGCGTCGAAGAGGCTGAGGTCCCGTTTCAAAGCGCACTGGTAAAGGACTACCAAGATTATCAGCCTCCAGACGCACGTTGGAGCTACCTGTAGTGGCTTTACCTTTGTTGTACCTGACCTCATCATACGGAGCACCGAAAAGGATGTTGTTCTACTATAACATCAGAACCGGATACAGTGGGCGACTGGAGTAGCAGAGGACGAACCCTGATCGTCTCGTTCTGCACCCAAGACTCTTGTGCGGCGTACGCAACACCTCCCTCTCTGGGCAGGTTCATGTACGAGTCAGGACCTGAGGGGATGTAGTGCATCTCCCCTGTACGAGGCACCACAGTCAGCACTTGTAGTTCAATCTGCCTCAATTGACATCGAACGTACCAAGCAAAGCCATGAGTAGCGACGTCTTCCCCGATCCAGTAGGTCCAATGACCAGGTTCAACTTCCCTCGCTGGAACGTCAGCTCCTCGTCCACGCTCAGAACGAATGCACGCTTGCGCGTCCCGCCGGGCGTGACGGACGGTACTCCGTCTTTCGACCAGGTGAACGACGCGTGCCGGATGCCAACGACGTTCTTGCGATCATCAGGGATAGTGTTGGGCCAGATCTCCTCCTCCTCTGGCACGCGCTTGCTCTCGAAGTCGTCAATGAGCTCGGTCTGATGTTTCTTTGCGTCAGAAGAGTCCATATCTTAGAATGATCCAGCCCTTACGTTCCACAGGAAGTCGGCGATGCGCTCGAACGAGACCTTCGCTACATTCCATGGTTTAGTCCGAGCCCTGATGATGAACAAGACTCTTCGTGGGGCACTTACCGTTGACTAGCATGGGTACGATGAAGAATGATGCATGGATGTCAATGCGGAGCATGTCAAATACTGTTTCGCCGTGAGCCTCTCGCCGTGCAGTTCAGTGTGATGCGACTACTCACCTGCCATGGACGAGAAGACTCGGGACGCTGTGAACGGATAGAGTCAGGCAGTTGCAAACCACCACATCCGTTTGTGCTCACCAGTCAACTGTTTCTTCATGAACACCGTCTGTGGTACGAGTAAGTATCGCTTATACAGAGAACTGTATTACTGCGAGGACTTACATATGTAAAGAAGGTGGATAACATGATTAGAATCGGGATCAACGAACTTGCAAGGCGAGCGTCAGTGTTCTAAATGAGGCGTTCGACCACGGAAGCACGTACTTGCACAGCATGATGGACATCGAGAGAAGCTTGCTCTTGCGCAGCGCCTTCAGCTCTTCTTCACGCTTCTTGTCAAGTTGCTCCGTGATGCGAGGTTCCCAGCCAAAGAGCTTGATCATGCGAATGACGCCCATTACTCGAAGCCGCGCTATCAGAGGAAGCACAAGTAGAGCTAGTAGGAGGACACCTACTTTCAGTGACGGTTTGCACGCGAGAATCGGTCTGGATAGTGAACCATAAGTAATCTCTTGAGGTCAGGGAGAGGAGGATGACTGACGCGTTTCATTTTCTCACGCTGAGCACCCTGGATATGCCGAGTGATCCACCCAGGTAGGGGCAGAGTGATAAGCATAGTCGCGAGTCCGACGAGGGCACTACCCAGCAGCGATCTATTAGCGTGAGGAAGACGCAGTTGAATTACAATATCACGCACCTCCATCCTAGGATTTGGTACAGATACGTAATGCAAAGCATCACCTGGAAAGGCGACTCGATGGCTAGATAGTGACAGTCAGATTACCGTCAGACGGTAGCGTCTAGATAGTAGCTGTAGTCGCGTACTGAAAAACACGAGGTTCATTCCGAGACCCTCAAAGTTGTTGAGGTCGCTGGTGACGAGGTTGTTGATCCTCCCGACAAGATGTCCCCCCGTGGCCTTCTTGACTGGCTTCTCAGGCTCTACCCCCTTCGGCTGCTCCTCAGACGTGGACTTCGCCTTGCCCTTGGCGGAGCCAGAGGTCGGTGCCACAGCCGTGCTCGAGCTGGCGGTCGCGGAGTGGCCCGCTTCCGCGTCGCCGCTTTCTGAACCTTCTCCCTCCACACCTAGTTGTGAGGCGTTGTCCGGGGTGCCCACCGCAGTGGTGGCGTTGCTCGGTGCCGCACTCGATGACTCCGTATCCGCTTTCATGCGAATGCGTAGGGCATGCTCAAACACAAGCTCAGTAATGACCGCTTGGAATCGCACGTTCAGGCGTGTCTGTTCCTTTCGTTAGCGACGAGCCGAACAATAGTACTCAAGGGCTTACAGAATAGTACAGGAACCATTGATCGGAGACGTCCTTGAACACCCGTCCGAAAAGGAATAAGGCAATCCAGAACCAGGGCTTGATTCTGCTTTCGGCTTTGCCTGACTCGAGATAGCTGCGCATCCCCTCGTGAGTCATAATGTGAGGCGCTCGAAAGGAAGAGTCTCACAGCAGCAAGTTATTGATACTGATGGGTGCCGCGAACGCTCCAACGACCTGCGAGATATCAGCATCTCTTCGACAGCGAGAGTGCGTCGTAGACTTACCGCGGTAATAGACATCGCGGCCAAATTGCAAAGTTCCACCCCTGCAAACGATACATCAGGTCGCTTACAAAGCGCGCGTGAGACTTGGCTCACGTACAGAAGATCCTAATGAAAGAGAGACCAAGATGCCTACGAGAACGCGTTTGCAATGGGTCCAAATGCTGTTGGATCAGCGTCAGTGAAACATCGTCAACTCAGCGCTCTCAAGGACCTACCGGGAACGCACGCCCGACAAGGTTCTTCAGATGATCATAATCGGCCAATTGAGGGAGCACATCGAAGGTCAGACGCGGTAACTTCCAAGCAAGCCAGATGAGGGGCTCTAGGTAAGCATAGAATAGCCCAGAGAGAATACACGCTGTTTGTTCTGGAGGAGGCTCCGTAGGTGCCTAGACCAAACATAACGTAAGTATGCATACACGAAGCCTTACCATCTACACCTACCTTGGGGTCGATAGGGACGTACTTCCGAGGCGAGAGCAACGGGACGATGACTCCACTAAGCGATAGCAAACCTAACTTTGCCCACATCACTACTCCTTCAGACGTGTCTTCTGGAGCCAGATCTATGGTTGCTAGAGGCCACACGTCACGATACATGTAGACGCCCCATGCGACGGCGAGGATGGTGGACGCGTGGTTGAACGCGCGGATGTTCGTCTGTGTACTTCCGAACAACGATAATGCGTTCAAGAAGACGATGTACGCCTGTACATGCAGACTTTAGCTCCAATTTCCTGCAATCTGTGACGATCACATACATATAAGAAGCATTGAGACAGTCCGAGGACAGGGAGCGCGTCTTGGACGCGTCCTAACTCTTCAGTCGTGCTCAAAAGAGAGAGGACGGACAGTGCCAGTAGCGCAAGAACAGAGAGCAGTTGAACAAGTCTGAACAAGACAATGACGATGCCTCCGACTGAGTTCACTCTTCTCCTGAACCATGACACCCGAGGAGAGGGCGAGGTAGCTAACGAAGCTGGCTCGAGAATGCTGTCCGAGTCGTCATCAGGCTTACGTTTGACGCGTACGTCACGTAGGGCAGAAATCGCGTGCAACACCACAGAAAGGGCAGCACAGTACACAGGAATTGCCAAGGAGTTCGACCAAGTGCTGAGCTTCCATGTTAGCATTCGGTAAACAAACGCAGCTAGCGCGAACGAACTTTCCGTCGACCGGAGGACGCGTCGGGCTTGATAGTGTCAGCGGTATCTGAGGTACCTGGCCGAACCAGTCTACAGCAAAGCCCATGCTTGCTGCGCGAAAGCGTCGATTCTTGGAAGGGACGTGGCAGAAGAAGCAGGAGGCAGAGACTCCGACTGTTCAAATACCAGGCTTGGTATTAGTAACGTTTGAAGAGTGCGGGGGCGCGCATCAATTCGTTTCGAACGAGTCCGGGGAAGCGGGACCGATATCATTGGCCCTTGTTCCTGGGTTATGACTCTTCAGATTTCGGAGGCGATGCCGGCAGCCACTGAACCCTATTCACAGATCGTCGCCACCGCCTCGAAAACTTCCCATGCCCGAGTTCCCATGGGATGCACTTATCGCTGCTGGTACCGTTGGCTGGCTGGCTTGCTTTGTCAGAAGTGTCTGAACACATTCATTGAAGTTACGTCCGCTTCTAGTGCGATATCTGTCGGACACAAGTCACTGTCCTTGCGTGAAACTGTTCTCCGCGTGGACGAATATTCCGCCCTGAGCCCCGCGTTGAGATCCGGTTACATGGTGGCCCATACCGACGAGTATACTTAGCATCAAGTTGTCAGAGGGTTGATGCAACAGCGGAGGGATATGGCGCAGGAGATAAGAAGACATCAGTGTCCATATGGTGCGGTCTCACGTTCCACCGCTGCCGTCGCGCCCCGTATGTTGTGGCAGTGCACCCATATCAGGAAGGTGAGTATCTTTGCTTCGCCAACTCCCACTGACTCACTTCGCGCGACTGGCTCTTCACAATTGGCCACGTGCTCGTACGTCGCTATGCATACTGTCCAATCCACCATTCTCCAAACTTTCTGTGTTGAAACCGAACTACACAGATGGCCCAATACATTCTAAACATATTACTTCGTTACTACAGGACTGAGATTCAGAGTGCATTTATTCGCGGGAACATATGAGTTGAGGTAACCATTCACATCTCCACTCCGCAGGTGGCGCATGGGGGTTGAACACACGGGACCTCAATGCCACGATGGCGATGCGTTCAAGGTCGAATGCCGGGCCCAGAGGGCCAGGAGTAGATGATGGGACATTCCACATCGATGACATCCAGCGAATCGGAGCCCAGGGGACGGCGGGCCTTTCCTCGCGCCAGTGCTTGCTCTATATCAAATTCAGCCAGAGAACACCCACAGTACTGACAATCACGAGCTTATCTCGGCAACGCACCACGCCACCAAATGCGCAGCGACAGCAAAGAACAGATTGGCGAAGGTGTAGTGGTTCCCTTCATGAGAACGTGCCCCTCCTTTGCTTCCCTGGCGCCAGGCCACTGCAAAGGCCGAAGTCAGGTAAGTTGTGCCATATCTGTTCCGAGTCCTTGAGATGGCATACTTACAGTCTCCGGTCCCAGCCTAGCGATACGTACGACGGGCCCTGGGGCCATGGGTAGATGCAGACATCTGATCTTCCCTCCCTGCCTACTCCGAGTCGTAGCGCGCTGCGGATAGCTTCCATCGACACGCCCACAATATGCCCCTTGCTGTCTCGCAGGACTATGTCCTTAATCCAGACAGGTACAGGCGATGTCAAAGCCAGGCTGGAGAGGGCTCAGCGCGAGAATGTATGGACCCGCACACGCCAAGAGTTGCACACGCGACCTGGATATGACATGATACAATAACATCGGAGTACCACGATCAATGTCAGTTTGTTGCCTGCATGTTTTGGTCACACATACTGTTTGCTCACTAAACCCTCAGATCATCTTGACATCTGAACGAACATTGACTTGAACAGATTGTGCTCGGTATTGGGCGTACGACGCATTGACCTGTTGCGCTCGAGCACAATATCTAGCGCCGGGCTGATCCTCCTCAGCGCGAGGGAACTAAGCATTGATCTCAATCGTGACATATAATGGTCAGCTGCGAATTTACGACACAGATGGCTCTCAGCATCCCCCTCGATCGTGGCTCGGCGACGAGTGGATTTTAGGTCCTTGAAGCGTCGATGATCTCGGAGTAGACGGAGTCGCAGCGGGAGGGAAAGTGGGATGGGTGCGCGCTACTGAGCTCTGGCTGCAGTGGCGGCAGGGGGAAAGTTTTATTCGTGACAGTGTGTGAGGATCGAAAGCCATCGGCTTCCCGATCTCACCTTGCATCTGCCAAGAGAAATGTCAAGTCGCTCCCATGGCCCATCATTGAACATGATATCCATGGTCCCCCCAACACACGAGACCAAACTGTATACCTGCCAAGAACGCACAGTGTGATGTACAACATTTCGCTCCGAAACCCGAGGCATGCAGGGTGTCAGGACAGGGAGCCCAATGTCCTCAATTACCTTCACCCAGCCAAGTTAATCCTCGATATCTATACTCGTACAAGAGCTTCTCATCTGCAGGAAAGCCGTCAGTTACCAAGATCGACAAACGGGCACTGGTTCAGCCTGCGTACTTGTAACAAGTGATCAACGACATTGACCCGCCTCTGCGCTCAAATCTCCAGAGCCACCTACAAAAGTGCAGACACTATCAGCATATGGCGCAGAAACAGCAGGGTGGCCGGCACACCAACCCCATGTATAGTATTCTCGACGCGACCCGCCACTACGTCCGCGAACCTCGTCGCCTGGTCGAATATATGCAGCCTGCACTCCTTGCATCCAAACGCCTAGGCGATGACCGGGCCCAACAACTCCGGGGAGCGCGCCAGTGCCGAAAGCGGCTCTTCCTGCAACCTCTTCGAAAGTGCTGCGAGGTACGCCAACCACGCGGGGCGGATCCGACAGGGGGCCTTCGTCGTGAGCCGATTTCTGAGAACGACCAGATTTTCGTTGCACGCCCAGCGTNCCCCCCTCGCACGTGCTACAAGGGCCTAGCATATCCCCATGTGCCATGAGCCAGGCCTTTCCGTCCACGACCTCGGCAGCAGCTATCCCGCAGAGCCTCTTGAAGTCGAGTAGGCGCGTGTACTGGAGCGCCGAGATGAGCTCCAACTCTTGCGCCGACCCGAGATTAGCTGGAAGGCGGAGGCATCCTCGAGCCGCGACGAGAGCGACGTCCTCGAGCCCATACGCGCAGGCGATTGCGTACGTTGGCAAAGCCTGTTTATCCACATAGCTCGACTGGAGGAGGATCAAACGCATGCGCGCTATTACAGGGCCCATCTGGTATTTCTTTCCTGCATCCAGGATCGTCCGTATCTCGTCCAAAGACAAGGTCGAGTCCGCCGGGAGCAAATGGCATATTCGTAGCAGTCGTTCCCAAGTGATACCGGCTTCTGGGACCGAGATGGAAGGATTATCGGATTGGTCGGGTGAGCAAGGGAGGCAGAACATATCAGAGAAAACTGGGGACGCGTTGGCGACGATGCACTTGTATACGTGAAACACCACCCCGTCCGAGGTGCGAAGAGTGAGATCGCCCTTGGTGGGATCGCGGAACGGATCATCGTCAGGAACAATCTTGCTGGAGGTGACGGTCTTGGTGGAGATCTTCGACCTAGTAGAGAACCTCCGTTTAAGTGACATTGCTGGTCGTACAGTCATTGATCAATGAGTGCAAAGGAGGTACGGCGGGATTGATAGGCGGAAGAACTAAAGGCGGAATGCATTTATAGAGAGGACTGCCGCAGCGAACCTCAGCTGCAGGGGACGCTCAAATGAGTGAAGCGGACTCGCGTCGCACTGCAGCAGCCCATGCCATAGCTGCGGCAGGCCAGATGAAGGGAACGTATACCAGTAGTCCGATACAACGCTGTAGGAGGGATATCAATAGGGCAATGAAGGATCCCGCGAGAACGCCGATTGCATCGCGTGCTCTCAACGCGCGTCTATCTCCTCAAGATAGCCCGACAATTGCAACGAGATGAACCTCATTACGGTAATAATACACAAAGCTGCCGCAGGTGTTAGGGCAATAGATCGGCGTGGTGAGTTTTAGAACGCACCAGACAGTCCATATACTAGTCCAGGATAGCTCAGATCTCAACCTCACGCACGCCGTCCTTGTCCACAACCTTGACCTTGTACTTCTCTGGGGTTACGACAAGACGCTTGGCTACCTCGTCGAGACATCTCCGCAGTGTAGCAAGACCTTCCTCCAGTGGCGCCTCGGGGTCGTGGTAACTGATGTGCGTCAGCTATACGTCGGTAAACGAGAACGTCAGGCTCACCGATCGAGTAAACTGAGTACAAAGTATGCACCATATCCGTGCGCCGCGAATGGCACCTCCGACATCGTGCCTAGATAGTCAATCCAGTAGAGGTGGGGAGTATGCGTGCTGGTGTCGTAGCCACCAACAAGAAGGTTGACCGCGTATGGGCGGCGCGAGCGCAGAGAGTCTGCGAGTGCGCGCCGGATCCATGAGGCGGCGGAGGGAGGGCGCAGAGCGTATGTGTTGCGGATTTGGTACAGACGAATGTTGCGCTCGATATACTCCGCGAACTGCACAGTATCACCTGGTAATGCAGCATGAGACAGCGTCGATTCCATCAAACGCGAACAACGCACCTGGCTCTCCGGAGAACGCCATGAGGAGGTGAGGGCTAAGGACCTTGATCTTGTCTTCGTCGACCTTCATCTTGACGATAGACCGCGCTGCAGTGGTATCTGCGGCAACAATCACATAGCCCTTTCCAGTCAATGCAAACGAGATATCCATGGTCGAGGGAGCAAAAGGTTGAGGATGGTGGGAGTAGTAGAGGGAGTGGACTGGACTGGGAGGTGTTGCTCAATCGCGACACGCGTCCCGACGCGTAAGTCCACTTCGGCATTTTCCGATCTATACCCATGGGCGCTAACATGGCTGCACAAAAATCAGCGCCGCTATAAGTACCGTTATTAACAGTACATAATTACTACTATCAAGTACTGCTAACTGCTGCCAGTGGATCTGTGCCAAGACAACATAGGAATCCTTGGTTTTATAACCTGTCTGTCTCATTTAGTGCCGCTAGATCACTCGCACACATCAAGAATACCTGAAGATAGAAGATACTGCTGGAGCTATTTTCAAGACGAAGAGCAACCTGTCTACGGCCACTACAATACGGAGGCAGAGGTGCGCACTGCGCTTTTCTCAGATCCCCAGAAAGCAGCAAATGCTGAAATGGGTGAGGAAGAGCAGCGGACAGTGCAGAGGGCCTTGTGACAGCCCCGATGCGCTATCTGAAGCGTGAAATGTTCGCGCGCATGCAGACAGATAGGCACGGCGTGAGGTCATGGTGTGTCCTGTCGACATCGCGAACGGGCCAGGCAGGCACAGCGGCGCTCGGGGAACGCAGCCTGGGCCGTTCAAACGCCTAACCTGGGAGGTACGGGACGTTGTTCTTGTCCACAGCCTGCTCTGCACCCTGTTCAGTATCTTACTCTGAGCTTACAACTCCGCCTCGACAGCGATCGCCCCTTCTTCCATGGAAGGAATAGGCAGCTTTGACGCAGCAGTAGTTCCTTTACGAGCACAATGGGAGGGTGGCTGAGGCATCACGAGGAAGCAGTCAAGTGTCTCCAGCAAAGTGCACAAACACAGAACTAGGGTCGGGAGCGTGGCTTCCAAGCAACAGATGACATGCGACCCATCCGTCTGGTACGGATGGACCCTAAGCACGGCTCGAACGGGCCCGAAGGCTGGGTGGGTGACCGGTGGATGTGTCGGAAAGGCGGGGAAGGGACTGTAGCACCGGAGGTAGAAGGAGTTGTCGGGAAGGCGGGGAAGGGGTGGTACTAGTGTAGTACTGGGGAGAAGAACGCGATGCCGGGCCGCGTACACGCGTTCTTTGTCCTAAGTAAGTGATCAATTCCGCCTTGAATAGAGATATATGCTAACTCGGAGACGAGCCAGTGATAGACGTGCTGTGAACGGTATGCATCCCGAACTTGAGGGTCGTGTCGCCATCCTCACCGCTCGGGCTGGGACGTTGCCCATGATTGCGGAGAGAGTGCTTACACCAGCAATGCGAAGCCGATGACTTGAAAACCAATCGATCTGGACGCGGTAGAAGCTGTCAACTGAGCGTTGGACTGGTACCGTTGGAATGGAACTGCTGGCAACGGGCCGAGCCTACTGCGCGAAGCTGTCCCAAGCAAGCATGAACTTCACATTAAGACCATCGATTATGCCAGGCCATCTCCATATATAAGAGGCGTTCGTGTCTCTGTGCTAGATGTCGGAAAGCTTCGTCCTTCAACGAGGATACCTGGTACGTTCCAAGTCACATCTACAGAGCATATACCACTGGCACTGAAACCCACTGGACCTGAGGTTGCTCGATGGCTATGATGGCGCAACCGTCCTGGGCTATCACCCAAGTCAAGAAGCCTCTATCGCTCAAAGTGTGGGTAGACGATGGACGACCTGTCGTAAACATAACTCGCGGCGGCGCGAACGTCTCTGTTCGCCTGATGGTCGCCTCGCAAGGGTTCCTTGACATCACGTCTATACTGGTCAGGAACGGCGGCCGCATAGTCCACGTACTCGACTTTAACAACGTCAGGCTCGTCTTCTCTGGCCTTGGCGTGGGGTTGTATGCGATCTCCTTGGCCATCACCGGCTACGGCACTTTCTCCGCAACTGTGCAACCGAGAGGAGGATCTCCTATGGTCCCCCCTCGAACGCTCTCCGGGCGTTTCAAGCCGTTCCCGCGCATCTCGCCCCAGGACGCAGCATACCTCCAGATGATGATCCAGAGACGATTTGTCCCGTACCAAAAGGCCCCCGGAGGAGGCGGGATACCCTACGCGCGCATCCGTGCTTTGGGTCAGCAGCTTTTCCCCTGGACCCCATACAGCTACATTCTTGCGATGGCGACGTACGACTGGACGACGGCGTCGTTCGCCCGTATGGTCTTCATGCAGGTTTTCCAGTACACGAGTATCCCTCCCCGACCCTTCCCTCTCGATCGGCCCAGTATCTCTAAGATGATCTTTCAGTCCAAATGGGGCGACTACAATCCCGGCAACCCTACCTACATGCGCTCGTTCATGATGCGGCCCGCGAAATCGGAGTCCCAAGTCGCGCAACAGCTCGCGCACGTCGCGCGTGAGCTGCAGCGCTTCAGTGCTGTCCAGAACCGGCTTCTCGTTGCGGCCGCCCACGCACTCCCACGCACCTGCATCCTCGCGAAGCCATACCTCTTCAGCGGGCAGGTCGACATCTATCAGATGGGCATGAGTCGCTTTGGGATCTGTTTCTTTCAGTTCCCTGGGAATCGCGGACCTGTCGGCACTGCGCTTGAAATACAGTTCGCCGCGGCGTCTGCGACGTTCCTCCGACCTGGCCGCCTGATCACGACGAAGATGGTGTGGTCGTTCACGGACACGGAGGCGGACGCACTTCACTACGCAAACGGTATCCTCCTTGTCGTGCGCGCTGCCGGGTCGAGCGGCGCCAAGTCATTCGTATGGGACATGCCGGCGTACGTCACCAAGCTCTCGAACGAGGCAAGCAAGACGGAGTACATCTTCCCCGCGGGGTCCACCTTCCGCATCCTTGCCAACCGCCCTGGGAACGGAGTGCAAGTCATCGAGCTGGAGATTGTTCCTCGCTCAGTCCCGTGGCCACGCGACGAGTTTGAAGCCGATGAAGCGGACGCGTTGGGTAAGGTGCCCGTGTCCGAGTCGGAAGCAGCTGCATTCTCATCTCTCGCCGAGGCCGCCTTCACACCTGGAGACGCATCGCTCATCGATGATACGGTAGATCCTCCGGTAGAGCCGATCGACTTTGAAGTCGACGAAGATAGCCTATCCCGCGACGATGCTGCTCTTGCCTTCGATGACGCTGTGGCCGCCTTCGCCGCCCTGCCCCTGCCAGCCGAGGCTGTGCCCGACTGGCAGGAGGACGATGCGTCTACTGGCGAACAGGATGAACTGCTTGCTGGTGACACCTTCCGCACGCTCTCCCTGTTGGGCGATGAGACCACCCACCACAGCTCCGACATCCCCAAGAACGAGCTACTGGACCTATCGCGCCTGACGGTTATACCGGAGCTCGACCAAGTCCCTCGGGGCGTTCCGCCGGCGATTGATCACGTCGCAGAGGACTGTACGGGCGGGCGATGGTGTCGCTGCGTGCAGTCCCACATGGAGGACGGCACGATATGACCTCTGGCCGACAAGTCAACGACCTACCACAAGACATGAGGTACGCATTCTCTGCCAGACTAGACCTCCAAACATCGCTGTCCATGCGCCAACTGATTCTCATTCATAGTTCCCATTCTCGACTAGTATGCCATGCCAAGCTACCTAGCAGCTCCTATCAGGTTCTGAGAAGTTAACAAGAAGCGATGTATGGAGTGTACGATAGCAGGTCCTAGGATTTTTGGCGAGGTAGGCAGAATATGCAATGAGCATCTGTCTGATGACATGTCATTCTTTGAAGAGCCCCCGTTCTCACAGCGTCCGAAGTTATCCAAGTTTGCCGCTGCCGCCGCCCCTCTTGTGTTCTCTACTCTTGTCTGGCAGTGGATTAGGATCAGAATGCGAAATTCGAGCGCCCTCGTCGTGATATCGTGATGTACGTTAGATCCCTGATGTACAGTATGCTAGCTACTTGTTGATCTATGATGTTTCTCCTCTCGTTCTCAATGTCCAAGACGCCCTAAACATCACAAAACCTGCCATATTGAGCGAACACATGTTGCACCGCCACCGGCATGTAAACTGTACTACTTCTCGCGTTGGCTGTGTTTCCGAACAACGTTATCGCGATTATGCTTCTCCGAGAGCACTAGTTGTGATTGATAAAGGCCCCTTACACTGTACAATGACACGGGGAGTTGCAAAGCGCAGTTCAAATGTCGACAGCATGCCATAGCTGTCCTTTCTGCGGGCGGAATTTATCGAGTCGTACCTATACACAAGCGTATACGAGCATCATCAGCAGACCGCCTCGCCAGGAGCCAGGAAGTGCGAGTACACACCTGTGCACCGTCCTTTCCTACATCCTCTGCCATGACAAGGTTCGTACCCGGCCAATGGAATCTTGAGTCGTTGCAAGAGATCACGTCACTATGTTGCTGCATGGACACGAGATTGACAACTCCTTACTGGTAACTATCGCCTGCAGGGCCCGCTCTCCATTCGACCCTCCACGGAACGGGGTACGGAGTGGCGACGACTACAGCGCCCACCTTCGCAGGTGCCTCTACGGTGAGATATAGGGGCCGTCCGTCCAACGCCTTGACGCCAGACCTGATGGCATAATTTGTGGTATCCCCAATCGGTACGAGCTCCCACTGAGCAGAAACGTGAGTCTGTCATCTATAGGAGTGTGCTCGTGGTGAATACAAATGTTACCTGTTGGTTGCGGTCCTTGTGCACGGCCCAGCATTTGACATCTCGTCGATGGGCTGCGCTCACATCGAGAGCCGTGCCTGCCTCCCCGTTGAGCAGAACATGAGGGCCCGGCTCCGGGGCAACGCGGTTGCGGACGCCGACATCGTGGTCGTTCTGCTCTGTCTCGGGGCGGCTAGCGATGTACGAGTTGACAAGACTACGCCTGAGGCCTATGCTGAAGCCGCGCCGGTGCGCATACCACCTCTGGCAGTTCTCCCCCGGCTTATAGTGGTACAGTTGCACCTACACCCCAACAATTCTGTGAGCCAAAACAAGAACATCTGCATTGTCCATGATCAAGGGTCCATACTCACCTTCGAGCCCTTGACAAAATCTAGGTCGACATGGTGGCCTTGCATGGCGATTCTATCATGTAGCGCGAGGCCGTCGTTGGTTTCGAACATCGTATCGGACGAGAGTTCTGTGAGGCCCACCCCCATACACGGCGGAGCGAAACGGAAAGAGCGTACCGCACGACCTCGGTAGACGTATTGTCAATCTCACATGTCACGTTCCATACCATCGGTTGAGCTCCCAACTTCGTGACCTGCTCATCCGTCACCTTCCCCTCGAATGTCAGATAGGCGGGGCCACCGTTGTTCGCGTGGGGCGGCAGACGGATGACGAACCCGCCAGAAAAGGGGATGAACTCCCACTGAACAGGCAGCATGAGCATCATGGCAGCAAGCTGGCAAGGATTGGCTCCGGCGTACCAGTTGAAACGGCAGCTTGGCCTCGGCATATGGTTCTCCTACAACAGCGGTACCATCGCTGGCAGTCAAGACGGTCCCGTGATAGACGTTGAACAGCACGTAGGTTCCTCCGGCGAACGGCGTTGGCGTTGGCATGGCAGAAAGGCGGGGCTGGTATGTTCTATGACTAGAGGGACTGAGGTTTTTATGTGTTCACATATACGACCTGTCGAGAGGTAGATACTCATCAGATAGGTCGTATGGCTGCCTCACCTGTAACACGCCCAACGCATGCAAGCACCCGTCGACGGGATTCATTCTACTGAACTCTGAGATGTGAACCCTTACCGCAGCACAGATCGCCTCACCCCAAGTTTCTCAGACTCCATCAACACACTTGTGAGCAGTCATAAAAGATGTCACTTCATCGTTGCGATTGAGATAGCTATGCATGGGATATGTACTATAGAACAGACAGAACAGACGGTCAACGTCGAGTAGCGCGCGCAAGACAAAACGAGATATATACTGGTACACGAGATCCGAACCAGGCCAGCGCCCTTCTCAGTCTGCATCCGCCCCACACACACCCCACTGCCGCAGCTCCAGAAGCAGAAATGCCGTCGCCCTTCACCGAATGCTCAAGATGCCGCTGTTCGTGCGACCCAGCGCAGTCGAGTCCTTCGCCTCCTTGCTCTTCTTCACCTTCGGCGCCTCCCAGATCTTCCAGAACTTCAGGTTCTCGTCGCCCGCGGCCGTGCACACGAGCTCCCCGTTCGGCGCGAGCGCGCTAAAGAGCACGCGCGAGTCGTGCGCGTCCCGGATCTCCGCGACCTTCTCCATCGAGGGGTAGCTGTGGACCATGATCGAGTTGGTCGGATACCCGTGGGTCGTCATGAACTCCTTCCGGTGCGGTGACCACTGGATAGAAGAGATCTGCGCGGGCGTGACGAGCGAGTGCAACCGCGCGCCCNGTGGTCGTGTTCCAAATGTGGACGGTTGCATCCGACGTCCCGCCACCGGATGCCAGCAGGGAAGGCTGCCACGGGCACCAAGCCACCGCCTTCACCGCTGCCGTATGGTTGCGCTTCGTCCAACGCGCAGCCGATCGTGCGCTCGCGCTCGCAGTCCCGACGTCTCCAAGTCGACCATCCCATACGTTGAGCACGTTATCGTTACCACCGCTCGCCAGTAGTTCGCCGTCCGAGCGCCACTTCAGCCCACACACCTCGCCTTGGTGACCTAGCAGCTCCATGACCTTGTGCCGAGCGATGCGGACGTCATGATGCCAGATGCTCCCATCCTGACAACCAGAGCTGAGGATATGTTCGTGCCACGATAGGCAACCAACTTGGGCCGAATGTCCGGACATCGTCCGCAGCTTGGACTGGCTCTCGACGTCCCATAGTTCGACGGCCCCAGAAGGGTAGCCAATGCCTAGGAACTGGCCGTCGTTGGAGAAGTCGAGCGAAGCAATGTGGGTGTCCTCGGGCCCTTCTGAAACCAGCGTGACTTCACCCGTGTCTGCCTTCCAGATGTAGGCGCAATTCCCGAGTGCGATGGCGACGATGTTCTGAGAGCTCCAGGATATGAGGTTAAGGTAGAAGTCATCAATCATGCCAGGCGCATCAAGAATCTTGTACGGGAACGTCGAAATCTTGCGATCCTTGCCCGTCGTACCGGAGCTACCAGCAGGTGCAGAACCAGCGCGAGCATACAGTGGCCTAGCGAGTTCTCGGGCTTGCGCCATGAGAGGGTCGGAGGACGCGGCCGGCGGTGGCTCATGGTAAGCCAAAACACGACGGTTGAGTGGCACACCTGTGGCTGCCGCAAGACGTGCAGTATGCCCTGGTGAAGCAGATTGGGGGTTGAGAGACATGAGGTCCAGGGTGGCTGCGACCTCATCGGCGGGGTCGCGAGTCGTGATGAAGCGATCGCGGGTATCTCTCTGTGTGGGCGAGTCTGGTAAGTCCATCGTGGCTCAGTGAGGAAGAGAAGGGTGCAAGAGAGCGTATATATGTAGGATGTGCCACTATTCACTCCAACTCGTGATCAGTGGCACACCGGGACGAGCTAATGCCTGAAAGGCTCAACCACTTTCTAGCAATCACTAGTGGACACTGCTCAATCTCTTTGTCAAATACGCTGGGCAAGTTGGGCGCAGTCCAGAATTCTCCTTTCGCCCACGCGTTGAGATGCCAACTATCCGCTAGAACCGTAACAGAAGTCGCACTAGTCTCGATGACGTTCGTGCGACATAAGAAAATGTCCATGGCCTGAAGGACACAGTAGAACTCGGAACCACATCAAGAAACACCCATGTCCAAAATCCTCAAAGACACACCATAGAGTGAACTACTTACCGAGGGCTGCGAACGCGACCGTTTCTCCGATTTCGGGGGAACATAGTCGCGAGAGACGACGTCGAGCCGGCTTTCCACGCCTCCCTTGCGTATTACGCCCGAGCTCGCCTGACGTTGTAGAGTATGTGAGACTTGCAAAGTAGAAGAAGTTGCGCGTTTGATGGGGGAGGATGGCCTGCTGGGCACTATGAACGGATTCGAGGCGTCCGCTGCAGCGTTGACCCCGAACATAGACGCAGTGAGAGGTGTCTTGGTTTCTGAGCGAGACCGATGCCGACTGGGAGTTTTGGGTGGCGGCGCCATGATGTTAGCAGGTCTAATAGAGGGCCCTAAGGAGAATGGCGGAGGACGAGGAGAGGGTGATGATGGTTGTGGTGCAAGGAAGAGCAGCCTCAAGCGAGAGCGTGGTTCAAGCTGTAGGTCTTTAGGCGCCCAAACACGCGGATCGCGTGTGCACGCGTCTGAACGCGTGACCGCGTCAGGTCCTCCCCCTAATGCTAACTAGCCCACATCGCTACGTTGCCTCTTGTACCGCATGGCGAGATGGCCGAGCGGTCTAAGGCGCCAGACTAAGGTGTTCACTTGTCATCTGGTCCTCACGGGCGTGGGTTCGAATCCCACTCTCGTCATACGTTTTTGTTCTCCCTCCGCGGTAACAGTTCTCCCGACTCCAACACATTGCTCTACTTGACGGTCTCTACAACCAGAACGGCGTGAAGCACTGCCACCGATACCAAGATCTCAGGCCTATGCGAATGGGTACGTCAGGTTTCAAGATTTGTAACATCCTCGTACCATGACAAATTCGCTGCAGAGTACTCGCGGGTGTTCTAGGACTCGGAAATGGTTCTAACTCGCTGGCCGGCAACACTCGAGCTATGACCTCTATGATATCCTGCGGTGCCCCGTTTTAATGTCAGTGCCAAAACTAGTAAAGGCTCCACAGCCGCGGCCGTCGATAGCTGCAGTGTCAATGGTCACAAATCCAACAAGCCTGTGATGAGCCAGGATTGGCCCGTTTCTAGGTTCGATTGCCACCCGCCCACCCACTATTCGGCCGCAATGCCAACTACTTGTGCGCATGGACGGTGAACACAGCAGGGCATTCGCTGAACATCACTATCACCACATTACTACCCGACACACTCGTTTGCAACTCAAAGATGCGCTTTCCACTCGCACGCCTATCTCACCTCTTCCACAGACGCACAAAGTCGGATCCCGAGCTCAGTCGTCTCGCATCCGCACCCATTGCAACACCCGCCACGCGGCCCATATCGGCCACCCACCTCGCCGGCTCATTCGCGACTGCGGACTCGACTTCATCCGCTGAGGTCTTTGCTACCTACGTTCCCACAGGACCGACTCCTGTAGACGGACGGACGGGCCCCTGGCAGAGTGCTCATCACAGTTCTCTCCCCGCGTCCTTTCACCACGGGTCTGCCGACCACCACCGGAGCATCGTATCGGTGTTGACCCATCGTATCCGCGATCTCGAATCAGAACTACTAGGTGAGCGGGAGGCGCACCAAACCGCACTAGAGGCCAATCAAGGGCTCGCGAACGACATCTCCGTCCTGCAATCCGAGATTCTCCATCTCCGTCGCGAGCTCTTCTCTGCGCTCGCCAACGCGCAAGACGGCCCTTCTCCTTCAAACTCGGACGAGCAATTTCAGGTCGAAGCTCTCGCGTCCGAGAACGCCGTCTTATCAACAAGATGCGACCGTCTCAAGCATTTCCTCGACCTCATGGTCGCAGCTGGAGAGCCTAAACCTGTAGTTGGAGCTGCGTACCGCGACGTTCTCGAGGGAGAGGAACCGGAGGCTGCACTCGTCGCTGCTATCAAAGCCGCTATGGCACAACCTGACAATGTTTGGAGACGCCTTCTTGAACCAGTCACGGGCGTGCGGACGCAGAATGATTACCTGGCGCAGGTGCAGTGCACGCTGGACGCGCGAGCGCAGACCCAGGACTGGCGGAAACGGGCGAAGTTTTGGAAGCGCGCGGCGCAGGAGGACGGAAGACATGGAGAGACGGTCACACCTTCTGTCTCTGCCATCTCGCAAGTCGTCGATGTGCTTCCACGGGGCCGTATGGAGAGAGTGGGCGAGATGCTGGAAAACCTGAAGGCGGGCACGCTGCCTCTTCGTGTTCAACGCGTTACCGGATCTTATACGGAAGACGCTGCGTCAGAACCTTGTCGCGATGAGCCGCTTCCAGTGCACGAGGATGCCATCTCCGCGCCCCAGTCTTCGCCCGCCTTGCCTTCATCCCTCTCAGCAAGCCATTCTCACGAAGACATGGACGTCGACATCGAGCCCGAAGATACGCAAGCCACAGATTTCCCTACGTCGATCCCCGCGAGCTCCTCCTCGATGGTCCTACCACCCACCAGCTCCGCTTCGACTGCACGCCTCCCGCCCTCCGTCCACAGCAATCTCCCCCCACTCGCAAGCGAGACGTTCCGCGCGAGCCACTCCATCAAGAGTCTCTCTTCTCGCAGCTCGCGCCGAAGCTCCCTCGCAAGGCCCGTGCCCGCACCCTCATGCTCTAGCACCTGCACTCCGCCCAGTGCTGAGAAACACCCCCGCGACAGCATCTCGGCCTCGATTTCTGCGTCGACGCAGGACTCGACCAAGTCGCGCCGCCGCCGTGCCAAGATCGTGGCCGTCCCTATTGTCGCGGCCTCCGGCAAGGCGAGCGAGGACGCTGTTGCCGCATCAACGACCCAGAGTACCTCACGGTGGTCGTTCTTCGGCCCTTCTACCTCTGCGACGTCTGCTGTCTCTGGGCTCGCCAACAGCCTCCTTCCGCTCACTGTGGAACCACAGCAAGGCCCAATACCCTCTATCTTCGAACAGGCAGCCATAGCGTCTGACTCAATGACCAACGCACCCTCGTTCGAGTTCTCAGTAGAGACAGCCTTAGACGACCCCACACCACGCACGCCCAACCGTCTCTCCGGCGTCTCCCTGCCCAAAGCCCTCCTCGACTTTAGCAGCAGCCCAGAAGACGACCTCGTGCTCGTCCTCCACAGCGACTTCTCGAGCTCGCCCTACCGCGCTCCCTCCGCTTCACCCACCCCAGATGCCGCCCGCCCAGGGCTGGACAGCGCAGGCTCGACCCCGGAGAAACGCTCGCGCCTCCCGGTGCGCATGCCCGGGCTGAAGGCGATCAAGCGCTTCTCGGCGTCGATCGCCATCTCGCGCCCGGTGCTCGTGGACACGACGAACGCGGCGAGCTTCGCGTTCACGACTGCCCCTGCGGGATCTGTGCACGGGAAGCCTGTCGCCCCGGGCAGACCTGGTGCTGAGAACGCGGACAGGACGCGTGTGAGGGCGAGGGCGCCGAGCGTCGTTGCGAGGCCGGCGGGGGCTGTTAGCCCGTCTCCGCCGCGCCCCAGTAAGATCCCGATGGGAAGGCGGCTGCAGAGGTTCGGGATTGGGGGGCAGGCGTAGGTCTTGGTTGTAACTTGCGCATGTCAGTGTGTAGATTCAGTGTATCATAGTGCGATGTAGCGTAGCCAGTGTACCAACATAGAATATAGACAGCTAACCTGGGTCGTCAAGTATCTTGTCCTTCCACACACGCGCTCGCAAACGCAGCCAGAATAGATTGAAAACGAGAATCTATAGTACATGCCAATATCCCAGGCTATCGTGTCAGCAGTATGCCTACGGGAGTCGCGTGTGTCACTTTCGGCAAGGGACAGTATCGTGATACATTCACTTCAGTGACTATGCTCACAGTTCGCTGGTTGGATGCTGTTCCAAGTACTCCACCCACCATCGTCACTATGCTGGTAGTTGGACCTATTTCAAACTCCAAATCAGCCAGTTATAGCGTGCGGACATCAGTCAGCATCCTCACCTCTCCGACAGCTTGTTCAACCCTCGCCTCTACCACCTTCGCAAAACCCATCGCGCTTCGGAACATCGACTTCGCGCAGGTCTGACAGTTCACAGCGGAGACGATGACAGGTTCGAGGAGCTCGGGGTCAGACGCGCCGGGCCCCCACGGACGGCGCTCCAACGTCTTCCCGAGCGCATCGAGATATGCAATCCACGACTTGCGGACGCAAACGTAGGTCGTCGTCGGCTGGCCCTCTACTTCCGTCACCGAGACGGTACGCGTGTCCGACGCACACCGCGCGGTGCACGTCACGGCGAGCAAAGACCAGTGCTCTGGGTGCTCCGCGATCCAGCCAGGAAGCTTGAAGGCGTTACCTCGCTGTTGAGGTGGCGACACGACGGCGCGCGCAGCCTCGCCACACTGGCTCCTGTATTTCAAAAGCTCCAGGTAGTCGAGGCCAGAGACGTCCTTGAGCGCGCCGAATGCTTCGTGGTCGATGGCTTCGAGGCGTAGTGTGCGACGAGCGGCGACCAGGGCAACGTCGCGTAGACCGTATGCGCTAGCCATGAGGAATACTCTGAATGGCTCCTTTTCGAGGGCCGTAGGCCCGACGAGGGCGTAGCGCATGCGCGTCGCGATCGCAGGTATGCCATACTTGAGGCCAGTCTCGACCAAGGATGAGATGTCGTCCAAGGCGTACGACAGCTCCTCATCCACAAGACATACGCGGAGGAACTTCTCCCACACCGCGCTTGTCTCGGACACGCTGATCGACGGCTTGGACTTGGGATCCGATGGGAATGTGGACGGAAGTGAGCCGTCCAAGCGCGCGTTGAGGACAGCGAGTCGCCTTCTCGAGACGTGGAAGTCGACCCCATCGGACGTGCGGATGATGATATCTCCAGCAGAGGGATCCTTGTAGGGAGGTACCTCGGGGATGACGGGGAAAGAGGGCGTTCCAGCTATGGCCATGTTGTAATCTCTGGCAATACGGAGCATTACACAATAGGGAGTGTAGGCAGGGGAGAAGGCCTGGGGCTCGAGGAGACGATTTCATAGCATGGACTGCATTATAACAGTCCCGTTGGGCAGGCTTGTACTTACCGCAGCTACAGTGGACCTGGGGGGAAAGTGACATGAGGCCTACGCAAGGAGCTCGGAATGAAGGAAACGGCTGCTTCCCTTGTCCCAGGAGCCTGCACGCGGCATGCACAGTGAGTTATTGCTTACGATCAAGTTCCACATGCTGCGCAACGTGCATTCTCATTCACAAACGGCCCTTTCGACGAGCAGCATATACTACACGGGTTCTAAGGCTTCAGCTATGCCAGCTGCAGCAGTACTATTCAGGTGGTCCACACCATTCGAAGAAGCTTGGAATGGGTCGTTATGTAGCGTACGCTCAATCGAACACGTACACACACACCTGGTAGGATCTATTCAACGCTAAGGCCGCATTCGGTTATAACAAGAGATCAAAATAGCCCTTGGCGGCTCGCACTCGTACTAGAGGAAGGCGAGGTCGCAAGACCGGCGCTTGTTCATTCCGCTTGTTCAGTTCGAGTTCTGCACTTTTGGGTCGACGATCAGTCCTCGCGATCTGCGACCTCCCTCATCTTGAAGACGGTGCCACTGCCTCACTGCGATGTCCCCAGACCTCCATCGTCTCCTGCTCTACGCCTAAGCATTCTATCTCTTGGTGCGAAACGTCACTACCGGCTGTATGGATTGTACTCTGCTACATTCTGGCTGCGTGCGAGAGCGGGATGAGGCTGGATGGCTCAAGTATGCTACGGATGTAGTCTGATAGTCAAGCGCCCNNGGCCGCTTTTCCCTCGCCTTGGAGCGAGATCCCCGCCTAGGGAGGCGGATGCCCACTGAATAATATTTGTGGATGCAGGCAAGCTACAAGCGAGTGCGCTACGAACTATGAATACGGCCACGAGCGAGTACGCTACGAGCCATACTTCCTACAACCCCGAGCCACGAGCGAATACGCTACCTTCTCCCTGCCCGCTCCCGGAATTAACCTCAGTCGAAATCCGTGCTAGTTCCCCCTGTGCTGTGAATGACAGTCGCACCAGGACAGCAGGATATGGGCGAGGCCACCGGTTGAGTCTGTAGTAGACACATGTCGCTAGGGTCTACAGCACCCTTTATAACTCAACGGCTCCTACGCCCTACACGCGCAAAGATGTCGCCCGCCTCCTCTCCGGCGTGTCCGCGTCTTCAGAGGGGCTGTCCTCTCGCTGCTGCCCCGGTCGCCCGCTGTGTCGGCGCTGTTCAAACATCCAGCTTCGTCTGCGGGCTCAGCTGAGGGTGGGCGTGCGCGCGGTGCTCTCGCGAAAGCGTGGGTTGGGGGGGGTCCGGCCGGAGGCCGGTTCGGACGCGATGCAGGTCGAGCCGCTCCCCCGTCCTCTGTCGGGCTGCGCTCGCTCCGTGCGGTGACCTGCCGCGCCTATCCTACCCCAAGCGACGCTGCTAGAGACCATAGTTTGACGCGAGGTTTGCTGTGTGTCGGGAGGCGACTTGTTCGAAGGCGCGGATGTACACTTGGTACGCTAGGGATCTCCATCTTCCCATTATGCGCACTACCTCCGGGTCTACCTTCTGCGACAGGTAGAATGATGCCCCTCCGATGCGGAATGAGTGTCCGAAGGTGGTCCCGATGCCCATTCCTGTGAATCTCCCGTTGATGAACGCTAGTGCCGTGTCCCGGACCATCGGGCGATGGTTGCCTTGTCGGTCCCGCCAGCTGAATAGGGGCGCTTGTGCGAGTGCCGGGACTACGCTGGCGAGGTTTTGCAGGGCGTCGAGAGGGCAGAGTGTGTTTTGTTTCACCAGGAATATGTGTTGTATTTCCCCAGGTTTTGCCGTCTTGGCTGCGGGTAGGTCAAGGCGTGCATAGTCGCGTCCGTCCAGGTCACGGCCGAAGAGCGCGTTGGCTCGTGTCAGGTGGGTCTTCGGGTCGAATTTCCCACGAGATTGCACTGTGGCTTCTCCAAATCGCATTAGTCCCCAGAACGCTGACGATGCGATAGCCCAAATGCAGGCTTCAAACGGGTCGCTGAGGTCTAAGCTGCTCTTCAGGGCGGCTAGCATATGCAAGGTTACGGGCGGTCGCGGAGGTCTCGATCGCTTATGCATCTGGATCTTTTCGAGTCCGCGGAGCGTCCATGCGATCTGAGATCTGCGTTCCTCCGTGAGTGGTGCTGGCCAGCCTTGCGCGATGTGCCACGCTCGGATCGCATCCAGGTACTTGTTGGCGCTTCGTACTGAGATAGGCTCGAAAGGAATGTCGCCAGTGATGAGTGCCTCGGCTGGTGATGGCTCTGCTACTGCCCATAGGCAGAATGAGTGTAGTAGTTCAAACGATGCCGGTAGGCGCTCAGACTCGGGAATTGAGAAAATGTCGCAGAAAAGATGGAATTTCCGCAGTCCGGACCCGTAGCCGATGAGGGTGCTGTCGTCGAGCGACGCGCGTGATGCTATGTCCGCAAAGTGTTGTATCAGGGGGTGTGTGATCGTGTTGACGGGAGGTGTGTTGACACCTTTCCACGCAAATAGCCGCTGGTCTGCTGGTACTGCGGGCCGAAGTGGTGATGGTCGCAATGGCAGAGGTCCGAGTTCTTCTCGCGATGCTGCGTCGCCGCTGCTTGACGTACGGAGTATAAATCCGCTTGCGGGCATTATGGTGAGGATAGTAGGCTTGCCAGGTTGGGTGGCAAGCAGAAGTCGCTTCGTGTGGTTGCTGCTGCGAAGCCCGCTAAGAAACCCTCTATGTCTCCGCGGGATAGGGCGTCGGTGACATTCAGTCTGCTGGGGACGTGGGTTGCTCGTAGTGTGATACCCGTATTTGCTAGTGTGGAGTATATGCGACGGAGCACCTCGTTCGTGTTTGCTGATCGTGACCGACCGTGATTTACCACGGTGACTATGCCCTCGTTGTCCGATCGAACTAAGATCCTCCCTGCGATCGTTTGGGCTTCTGCCAGGAGACCGTGGTGTTCTGCCATCTGCAAGCCTACTTCGACTGCTAGCGCCTCGGCCCAGCCAATGTCGTACTGTTTCCGGGGTCCTACCTCCACTCCCCGCGCGTATCTCCAGATGCCCCAGAAAGGCCCGACCACGACACCTATGCCAAACGATGAGCTCGCATCGCCCCACCAGCCGATGTCCGCTGGTTCCGGCCGTGTTAGTGGCATTTCGTTCGGGAGCTTGTCCAGCAGCTGGCGTGTCCACCGCAGGTCTGCCTGCACTGGGTCTGGGCAGCGTAGCTTGGCTCTTGGTGATCGAAATCTCGCTGCGAACATTGCTATGGTGCATGTGAACAGTCGGATGAGGGGGAATATGGTTGCGATATGAATGAGCTTTCCGTGCAGGTGAGCTGCTTCCTTCATCGTCGCCTTGTGACCCATTGCTAGCCATGTGTCGATTAGATTGCGCGTCTGCTCCATCTTCTCGCTTGGCATGCTGACAGAGTGTCGTCCAGGTCCCAGATAAAGCCGGTGAAGCGCTGCCGTGTTGCAAAACTTCGTGTCTTGGGGATGCTCCACGGTACTCCGGCCGCTCCTAGGGTCGCTATGAAATCCTGTTCTGTGTAGGACTGGTGTAGAAGCCGTATGACGAAGAAGTCGTCCACCCATTTTCGGATTGGACCGTAGCCGTACGCTTTGTATAGTGCTACCAGCATGTCGGCTATGTGTTACGCTCCGTGCTCGAACTCCGAAGTCCGAACTCCGGTACTCCGTACTCCGTACTTCGCAACCCCGACTCCGTTCCTACTTCGCATTCTCTTCCGCGTTCCGTACCCCCGTACCTTCTCCGTACTCCGTTACCTCCGTACCCCGTACTCCGTTCGCACTACGCACTTCGCACTTACCTGACCCCATGACTTTTATGTCTCAGATAACCCTCATGGTACGTACCTACATGAGGCTGTTGCTTACTGAGCTATCAGCTAGAACTTATCTCTTGGCACGTATTTCTGTATTTCGTTCTCTTCCTTCCTATCCCGTACATCTCTTATTGTTCTTGCCGGGTTTCCAACTACGTATAAATACTGTGCTGGAATGTAGTAGCTACTCAGTTCGGAAATCTTGTTACTCTCATACCTGTCTAGTCCGAGTCCGACACTCAACCCCGACCTCCGACCCAACTCCCTGCCCTCAGTTCGACCAACCTTCGTTCCCTTCCTATCTCCTCCCCCCCGACTCTTCCGCCCTCAAGYCCRTACCCCRACTCCGACCCAAGTCCGTACTCCGAGTCCGCAAATAGAGGACCCTTGAGYCGGAACCCGTGCGTTACTAATAGTTTCGCGAAAGTCCTCACTTGTGCTAGTCCGACCTCCGGTCGTACCCCGACCCCGAACCCCGCCCTAGTCCGACCACCGGAGTTGAACTCCGGACAGCACGGTCCTAACAGTATTTCCGAACTCACCGGGTTTCCGCTCAACATGTCTGCAAGAACCGTAGTCCGTACCCAAACCCAGTCTCGCGCCTTGGAGCAAGAAGATCCGGCTCAGAACTGGAGTGGCTGGACAGCACGCCGCGGCGACGCCACGGCCCCGACCTCAGCAACTCCGAGCCGCCGTGGGCACTTCGCTCAAACCGTCGCCGAAGCTTCTGACGGCGACGACGAGGACGAAGAACCGCAACCTCAACCTCTTGTTCTTCTGGCAGCGACTCTGGCGCAGGTACCCCGAGAGCCTTCTCCGGGCAACCCCTTCTCCGAGAACCAGCCTACTAGTCTGAACCGTGGCCCGCCAGGGCCTCCGGGTCCGCCAGGTCCGCCAGGACCTCCGGACAACGACCCGGAGGACCCCGACGGCGACAACGACGACAGTAGCTCCGACTCTACCGATTCCGGACATCGAGTCCAGTCCCAGCTAGCCACCGCAATCTCCCTCATCGCACGAACTCTCGAACGCACCACTGCACCCCCGACCGCACCTTCAGTTCCGAACCAACCTTCGGGCAGCGAGCGGCACAACGTCCGCGAGCCGGACCAGTTTGACGGGTCCGATCCAAACAAACTCCGGTCCTTCTTCACGCAGTTGGAGTTGGTGTTCAAGGCCCGTCCCCGGACCTTCGACTCCGACGAGAAGAAGGTGACCTACGCCATTTCCTTCCTCAAGGGCACCGCGCTTCAGTGGTTCGAGCCTTACCTCCTCGAAGGCGATTCGGACAANCCCCCCCGTTTTCCTTACTTCCTACGAGCACTTCCAGGAGGAACTCCGAGTCAACTTCGGACCTTACGATGCCTCCGGAGCTGCGGAGCACGAGTTGATGAACCTTCGGATGGGCGACAACCAGCGGATAGCTAAGTACATCACTCAGTTCACCCGCCTCGCTACTCAAGTCCGTTGGGGCAATGCGCCGCTCCGCTACCGATTCTACGACGGACTTCCAAACCGCCTCAAGGATCGCATCTCCGAGGTCGGCAAGCCCGAGACTCTGGTGGCACTCCGAGACCTCGCGCAGTCAATCGACAACCGCTACTGGGAACGCAAGGCCGAGGTCTCGCGGGACTCAGGCTCCTCCAAGTCCGGCAACAAGCCCAGCTCCGACTCCAAGTCCTCGAACTCCGGTAGCAAGTCTGCGAGCAACAACTCCGGACAGACCACCTCCTCGTCCTCTACTCCGTCCAAGTCGAACTCCGGGTCTTCGTCAAAGTCCCCCAAGACTCCGAAAGCCCCGGCCAAGACGTACTCCGACAAGCTCGGAAAGGACGGGAAACTCACCCCCGAGGAGCGTCAACGCCGTTTCGCCAACAACCTCTGCCTCTTCTGCGGAGGAGCTGGCCACACCGCCAGTGCCTGTCCGAAGAAGACCTCCGCCGCGGCTAAGGGTCGTGCTGCTCAGGCCAACCCCGCTCCCGCTGCGCCAGCCCCGGCTGCAGCTCCGAAGGAGCCAAAAAATTAGTCCGCGGTCCTCCGAACTCCGTACCCCGTGAGGACCGCGTTGACTCCTCCGGTACGGGGATCCTCAGGCTCAACGCGTCCGCTCTTTCCGACCCCCATGCTCTCCTCCTTGACTTGTACTCCGATCCTATCCCAACCCCGTTCCGCGCTCTCATCGACTCCGGCTCTTCCCATTGTTTCATCGACTCCGAGTTCGCGAAGGTACACCACCTTCCAACTACCGCCGTAACCCCGATTCGGCTTCAGTTGTTTGACGGCACTTCTAACCAACTCATAAATTCGTTTACCTCCCTGCCCGTACACTTCCCGTCCGGAGAAGTCCTCAATATAGATTTCTATGTTACTCCGCTTGACAAGTCCGTGTCTGCCGTCCTGGGATATAGCTGGCTCTCCGCCTACAATCCGTTGATTGACTGGAAGAAGCGCAGCGTCCAATTCCGTTCCGCACCCCCAACGCGTCCTGTTTCTGACCCTACGGTACCTCCGCCAGCTCCGGCTGTGCGTACTCCGGTTACTCCGGAGCCCCTCACCCCGACTTCTCCTACTTCGACCTCCGCCCCACGGATCTCCCTTGTGAACGCCGCTGTGTTCGCTCGGGCTTGCAAACTCTCTGGGTCGGCAAGCTACACTCTGAACCTGACTGCGTCGGACTTGGCTACCGCTCGGAGTTCGTCCCTCTCGGACTCTCCCCCGGACCTCACCGGAGTTCCGGAGGAGTACCACGAATTCGCGGACGTCTTCAGCAAAACCAAGGCCGACATCCTGCCGGAGCACCGCCCCTACGACCTCAAGATCGATTTGGAGGAAGGGGCTACTCCGCCACTCGGACCTATCTACTCCCTTTCGAAGCTCGAGCTCGACACGCTTCGGGAGTACATCGACGAGAACCTTCGTTCGGGGTTCATATGTCCGTCGAACTCCCCCTGCGGAGCTCCCGTCCTCTTCGTCAAGAAGAAGGACGGTTCGCTTCGTCTCTGCGTGGACTACCGGGGCTTGAACAAGATCACTCGGAAGGACCGCTACCCCCTACCCCTCGTCTCGGACTTGCTGGATGCGCCACGGAAGGCCCGAATCTATACGAAGATCGACCTCCGGCACGCCTACAACCTAGTCCGCATTGCCCCCGGAGACGAGTGGAAGACCGCGTTTCGGACTCGCTATGGATCCTTCGAATGGTTAGTCATGCCGTTCGGACTTTCTAACGCACCCGCTGCTTTTCAGCGGTTCGTCAACGACATCTTCGTGGACATGCTCGACGTCTGCGTAATCGTCTACCTCGACGATATCCTCATCTACTCCGACAACCCCGAGCAACACCGCAAGCACGTCAAAGAGGTACTCCGACGCCTCCGCAAGCACCGGCTCTACGCCCGCACGGACAAGTGCGAGTTCCACACCGACTCCGTCGAGTACCTCGGCTACATTCTCTCTCCCTCCGGACTTACGATGGCGGAGTCGAAGGTCAAGGCGATCTTGGACTGGCCCGAACCCCGGAAGGTCCGCGATATACAGTCCTTCCTGGGGTTCGCGAACTTCTATCGACGGTTTATTCCAAACTACTCCGAGATCGTACTACCGCTGACCCGTTTGACCCGCAAGTCTGTGCCTTGGCAGCAGCTGTTGTAGCCCTGAAGTGTCACGAACCGTTAAAGTGCCGTGACACTGTTACATTACGAACCGTCAGTGTTCGTGACATGTTACGAAGCTCCGTTGAAAGGCCCGGTGGCTGCCTAATATGGCAGGCAAGGCCGGGAGATCTGCTATCAGCTCCCCGGGCTTATCTTTGTACTGATAAGGCTTTCTGGCGATCTTATCAGTGCTCTCGGCTGCCTCGCTTCCACTCCCACTGGCGCTTCTGCTCTTGGGCTCTCCTGGCGCTTGTTCTGCTTGACCTCCATATAGCCTACTCTGGGACCTCCACCCCGGGCTCAAATCTCGCCCAATCCGGACGCGAATAGGCGCTTTTTGAACGCATTTGAAGGGCCTACAAGACGATCCGATTTGATTTGCACAAGGTATGTAACTGATACATCTACAGTAGGTACAGAAATGGGCGCTAGGCGACAGAAAACGACGCGTAGCGCGGCCGTTTTCTGTCGCCTTGCAGAACAAAGTACATTTCCAGACTCCTCTTGTCAGAGGCTTTCGAATGAGCCCCTGACGAGAGGGAACGGCTTAGCCGTTGTCGAGATAGGAGAGGACCTCTCCAAGCAGGAGAGGTCCTCCTCATATCTTCCATATCGCGCCCAATAATGGGCGGATTCACGCGTACAATCGCTCATAATAATTCTGATTATATCTACTACAGGTAGAACACGGCTTTTGGGCGATATACACGCGAAATACAGGGCAGGAGGGGCAGGGCATGGCTCAGCCACACCCACCTTCCCTGCCCTGTATCTCGGCCGTTTCTTGACGCCTCGCCACACAGCTTATGTCCCAAAAACGCGGTGTTTCAGGGCTTTCCAACGAGCCCTTGGCGAGAGCGAACGGCCCACAGGTCGTCGAGCTGTGCTAGGGTCCCCTGCAGGACCAGGCCAGCTCGACGTTCTGGGGCCAATTATGGTCTGTTTCGCGTCAGTACAGGCTTAAACGAAAGCTGATATTCCTTGTATTATAGGCTACCCATTCGTACGGCCGGAAACGCGTCTATGCAGAGCAGGGAAGGGAGAGAAGTGGCTCAGCCACATCCCCCTTTCCTGCTCTGTAGCGAATGCAGTTTCTATCGCATCGGGAAGCGAATGGTATCGCCAGAAAGCTGCATTCAGCAGCTTTCTGACGGTACCCTACTCGTCCCGATACGTCCACTGGTCGCTCCGGGATGCATATGCCATCCTGCCCATTATGTCCCAGCATCCCCTCCCCTCCCCTCCCTTCCCACCGGATTGCTGCACCGCATATACCCCCCTAGATTAGTCCTAGTACATACTATGTACATATGTACTGTATTATAAGGTACATTACAAGGCAATACATCGCATTTTTATACCCATATATGTACTGTACTGTGGCCCTTTAGGCCTCCTGCATGCAGCCAGTGGTGTATCAATGCCGGCTTGAAGCGTCTTAAGTGTGTCTTATAGCGTCTTAAGAAGCGTCTTATAGCGTCTTAAAGTGTCTTAAGATGCGTCTTAAGAGCGTCTTATAGCGTCTTATAGTGTCTTAATGCGCGTCTTATAGTGTCTTAATATGTGTCTTGAGACGCGTCTTAAAATGTCTTAATATGCGTCCTATAGTTCTTTAAGAAGCATCTTAAGATGTCCTAATAAGTGTGTTAAGACGTGTCTTACAGCGTGTTAAAGTGTGTTAAGATANGTACATATATGGGTATAAAAATGCGATGTATTGCCTTGTAATGTACCTTATAATACAGTACATATGTACATAGTATGTACTAGGACTAATCTAGGGGGTATATGCGGTGCAGCAATCCGGTGGGAAGGGAGGGGAGGGGAGGGGATGCTGGGACATAATGGGCAGGATGGCATATGCATCCCGGAGCGACCAGTGGACGTATCGGGACGAGTAGGGTACCGTCAGAAAGCTGCTGAATGCAGCTTTCTGGCGATACC
>JAPEVG010000227.1:0-56909 GCA_029747595.1 Trametes cubensis | reverse complement strand
CCCGTCCCCTTCAATCCCGCTCCTGCGTCTCCCCNTCCGACTTCCACCCCGACGCCCGACCCCATGGGCGCGCGCGAAGCGGTACACSGGCCGCACGCTCGACCGGCTCGTGGGCTACTGCTGGTGGCTGCTCACGATGCTCGGCGCGGGCTCGGCGCTGGTCGGGCTCGGCCAGCTCGTCCTGAGTCTCGGTGTTTGGCGGTGGTGGCGCGCGAGGGAGGCGGGGGTGGGGCAGGACGTGCTTCTGCCTTGAGCTTGGGCTGAGGTACCGTAGGTGCTTGGACGTTCCACTCTGTGTGCTTTACGTACGGCACTGTCCCGGACTGTACATACGGTAACCGATTCTGTTGTACTATCCCTTACCGTTGGCATCGCATCCCTACCTATTGGCTCTGGACGCGACTCGTGCGGAAACACATACACCATCATCCAATGCAGGATCATCATGCTGCTTCTATCGACAAGAAAGGTAAAAAANTGTACAAGTACAAATCGAGAGAGAGAGAAAAGAATCCTCCATGACCTGGTCAATGCGATATATGTATACACTACAAGGACGGGTCCAACATGCTGGTTTGTGCGTATCAAGGAAAGGAATGCTGGTAGTAGTATGAAATGTGGTCGAGGGCCACGACGAACGTGAGGAGTAGTATGTACAACCCACCCTACGGCTTGACGACTTTCGGCCCGCTCTGCTCGTCCTGGACCACGATCAGCGGCGGGAGCGGGACATCATCGTCACCCACGTCTACCAACGTCTCCTCGCGCCCGTGTCCCGTGTCCCNGGCCGCTGTCCGCGTGTGCATCGGACTCCGCCTGACCCGGCAGCTGCTCCTCGGCATCCGCGTCCAGCGCCGATGACGGCGACGACGACTCCGCGTCCGGCGGGAGGCGGACAAAGGCAAGGAGGATGCACGAGACGACGACCGCGCCGGTCGCGACGAGGAAGATCGCCTTCGGGAACGTCGCGACCGTCTTCGCGTACGTGAGCCCGTACACGAACGGCCCAAAGATCTGCGCGCTGTGCAACAAGACGCAGAGTCAGTACATCCCCGTAGGAGGTCCACGAGACCTCGAGAGGGAGAAAGCGAAAGCACGCACCACATCGCCTGCACGACGCTCATCGCGCCAAACAGCCTCCCCGAGTCCTGCCCGCCACGGCGGTTATACAGCGCGAGCGCGACGCTCTGCACCGCGGGCCCGAACCCCATCCCGAGCGCGCCCAGGCAGCTCGTCGCCGCGAACGCGAGCCCGTTCGGCGCGACGGTGAGCAGCAGGTACACGCGCGTCCAGCGCGAGCGACGCGCGCGCGAGGGCGAGGTCGAACGCGGGCGTGTGGTGGTGTTGCGGGTGGCGCCGGAGGGAAGAGCGCGAGGAGGAGCGTGGGAGGGAGGTGGGGCGCGAGGGTGTGGGCGGTGGTGTTGATGGGAGGGTGTCATTGGGATGGCTGGGGTCGCTGTCTAGAGGCTCAGCTGGTGAGGTTGGGAGCTGGATGGGCGGCTGCTTGGAGGGTGCAGCGAGCCTGATGATGACTACGGAAGTGTGGGTTATGAGAATACAGCGAACGAATGGATGGGTGAACATACATGGTAGGATGACAGTCAAGAATAATGCCCTGGTCACGCCGACCGTGCTGAACCAGTACCCCACCTGCGCCAATGACATCAGATACGAAGGGCTACGATCCAAGCGACTGCAATCACGCACCTGCTCGGTGTTCCACTCAAAGAACGTCTGAATGTACTGCATGATGTACACGTACGAGCCCTATGCTCTCCTAGTCAGTACCCAAATCTCACCAGCCCAAGGACGGGACGCACCATCAACGAGATCGTGAACCCATACGCAGCAACCACCAAACCCAAGCTCCAGTCCCTCTTCCCCGCCTTCGCCGGCGAGCCCGCCGGCTCGTCCAGCCTCACCGGCACAAACAGCAACAGCGGCGTCAAGAACGCAAACATGCGCTTCAGCCACACGCGCGCGCCGCCATGCGCGTGCGCCGCGCGRTACKCYKCCTCCTCCTCGCGCTGCCGCGCCCGCGCGGCGCGCATCTCCTGCGCCGAGAGCGACTCGGGGACGACGAACCAGATGAGGAGCGCGTAGAGGAGGTGCAGCGCACCGGAGATGAAGAAGACGGAGATGAAGCTGCCCGAGAGGCGGATGACGAGCCCGCCGAGCGTTGGCCCGATCGCTGTCCCCGTGAAGAGCAGACCGAGGTAGCGCGAGAAGGTGCCGGAGCTGTGTGCGTGTGTTAGCTGGTGCACCCAACGGGTAGATTAACCGCGAAGTACCGTTTAGAGGGCGGGGTGCAGTCGGCCATGTACGCGTGTACGTTTGCGGACATGGATGATAGACCTGGACAGAGGTGAACTCAGCACGACCGTTGCGATGGGGGAGTTCGCGATTATGCGCTCACCGCCTAAGAGACCCTCTAGGATGGGCGCGACAACGAGGAATTGGTATCCGCCAGGCAGTCGCTTGTAGAAGTAGTACACGAGGATGAAGTTGAGGTCGGTCAACAGGATACCGACGACTGCGCAGCTCATCACTCTAGTTCTGCCAAATCGGTCGGATAGCTATAGCATAGTTAGGAACATCACAACCACCTTGTATGGCAGTAGTACATACTGCGCCCCACCAGGCCGTGGTCATACAGCTGAGGATACCCATGGCGGTCGTCATAATGATGTTCAACTCGGCCACCGCCGCTGAGACTACAGGATCCGCATGGCATACCCTCTGCCAGTCGGGACCTGGGGAGACGGTGAGCCTTCCACCCGCGAACCAGAACGAATCGCACGTACGGTTCAAAGTCAAGCTATATGCGGGATTGTCGTGGCCGAGGAACAGCGTCGCGTCGCGGTCCGGGTTGACCACCGGCCTATGGGCTTCGCAGGCAAGATACGTATAGAGTTCGATCTTCGCGGCCGCAGTAATGGTCATCGCGATGGCCGAGAAGGGGACATACGCCAAGAACCTGTACGCGAACAAACCGGCATTGGCTGTTGCTCGCACTCGCGAGAGCTTGCAAAGAGTAGTACTGACCACCATGGAGAGGGCCTCTTCCACCAGGGCAGTTTCTCCCTCCACGCATGGTCGATCTCGAACTCGTCTTCTTCCTGCTGGGCATCGGGGTCAAGCGCGTCGCCTTCGTCGGCGAGGGTATCTTCGCTGTCATGATGGGGATGCACGAACTCATGCAAGAGTTCGGCTGCTTCTTCCCCGATGGGTGCGCCGGGGTCTATGAGATCGTCGGGGAGCAGCGGGAGAGAAGATGCAGTTGTATGCCGAGAATCGCGAGGGCGCGAACCTGGACGCGAACGCGAGCGTGTGGTACCGGCATCGTCGCGGAGGCGAGAGACGTCGCGCGAGGGTGGGCGTGGGGTAGACATGTTTGTGGYTGCAACCTGAGCGGACGCCTATGRCGCTCGCGRACGCACGACSTGGGTGAGCGTGGTGGGCAGCGGGCGTAGCAATGGGGGAGATACGGTAGGCTGTGAGGGCTATAAGAGCAAACGCATAGGCTGGAGATAAGTGAAAGACGTGCGGGGAAGGTGGCGGAGGAGGGGGAGGCGTCCCACTTCGGCCGGCATGAACTTTACACTGGGAGATTGCTATGTCATCACTGTAACGGTCGGCGCTGCAGGCGCCGTACTCAGCCCTTCACGTGATCTCTCCCTTTCGGGTTTCCTCTTATTCAGATTTTCGCTCATGCTTCATAATCGTCGTAAAACTTCCTGGTGCAGTTTTACTCCTCCCAAAAGTACTTAAGCTCGCTCTCGCTTGTATCGTACCGTATCGTTCTTGTCTTGCAATCGACAGACCGTACACCTGTCTATCAGCGCCTGAACGTTCTCGTGTGCCGCCTCCTTCCTTTCCGGTCGCCGGCGTCACATCTTTTTGACAGCACACGGCTCTCTCGAGCTTGACTCTACACTCGACTTCGCTTCGTAACCCTCTTTCTGCGGTCTAGCTTCGTCTCGACGTCTAGGTCTGATCAACCTTCGACTAACGGCTTCGCTCGACCATCCCACCACTACAAAAACTCGGCCTCTCCGCTCGACAACCCTTTGCTTCAAGAATGTCTCGTCGTTACTACCTCCGTAGCCAGACCAACGGACGGACGGGCACGTCTCAGCTTGGCATACCCGGTACGTATCGTTCTACCCCTGCCATTGGGACTGATGATTCTTCTAGCAACGCCTCCTCTGCGGAGAGCGAGATCAGCGTTCGCGCTACCATTCAAAACTCAGGTCCGCGGCACCCGACGTATAGTCAGGTAGCCGCCCTGAACACTCCCTCGAACGGACGCTCCGGCATCCCAGAGGTGCACCCCGATGCGTCGAACGCTAGGGAGACTGTTGCGGACAGTTCAAATATATTTGTTGATCATCCTAGGAAGGATGTTACCCCTCCTGAGACGTCAGAGGTGGGACCCTCGGTCAAGCTCAAAACCGAGGATGAAGACGACGGACTATGGCAAGAAGTTCGTCGTGGTAAGCATAGAACCCGCAACGGGAAAGGCGGCTCTAGCGGCAGTGAAGCGTCCCTTGGTGAAGGAACGTCTGACCTTAAGTCCTTCCGCAAGGGGAAGGCAGTAGATGCATCCGCGTGGGTGTCACTAGGCATAGACCCTGCGGAATTAGACCCGGATGCGCAGCGGCGTGAGCTGGCCGCCTATTCTCCAGTTGCACTAGAACCTCAGCCATGCCCTGAACCAGCAGAGATCTCGCCTCAAGAACGCGAGATGGACCTTGTAAGACAGATCGAGGCGCTGGAAAGAGAGATTGTAAGGTTGAGGCTTGAGTCTCCTGCTGCTACACCCTCCGACCGGGGTGTACCGGCCGGACTGCCTTCAGAGGACCCGAAGACTCCTGGTGTTGATTCTCAGGTTGGCCACTTGTCAGCCAGCCAGGGACCGCTGCGGTCGGCGACGTCCGTTCGCACCTCAGCCATTGACAAGGGCAAAAGACGAACCACAGAGCCGTCACCCTTGGCTGATAAAATTGTCAGTACCTCAATAGCGGAGGTCCGAGGGCAACCGCGCTCTACGCCAGCGGCCACGGGGAATAATAGGTCAGCTGTGACCAGTGCGCTGAGGCCGTCGGCCCAGATAGAGCCTAGTAGTTACCTTGGTTACGCTCTGAAGGGATTAGGCACTTCTGGAGGGCGGGGGTTTTATTCCAGTTCCCTTGAGAGTGACTCAGAGGAGTCTCGGAGCAGTCCTAGTGAGCACACATCAGGGGACAGCTCCCCATCGAGCTCGGCCGGGGACAGTAGCTCGGACTCGGACAGCTCGTCGGGCGACAGCCGGAAGCGTCGTGAAAACCGACGCAAGCGTAAGGCACGACGCCGTCGTGAGCGTGAGCGTCGGCTCGCACGAGTTCCGGTATTGAAGCCTAGAGAACCGGAGCCTTACGATGGGACAGCAGACATACATGTATACCACCGATTCGTACAAGCTATGACTGAATACATCGATGGCTATCGCATTCCGCGCCGCCGTCACGCCCTCACAATCTCACATTTCCTTCGGCGCCGAGCGTACGATTGTTATACAACAACCGTCTCGTCTACTCACAAAACATGGTCGCTCCATCGCATAATGGTTGCGCTATTTGACTATTGTTTTCCTATTGATTATCGCCAGCGCGTGAGAGAACAGCTCCATAGGGCTATACAAGGAGGACGTACGGTCCGGGAATACTCACATGTACTCCAGGACCTGTTCCTTCAGCTCGGACTTACCGTCTCCGAGGAGAGCAAGGTTGAGAAGTTGTGGTACGGACTTCGTCCTACCATACAAGCTGAGCTCTGGAGGGCGAAATTGAACCCGGCCACCTCAACGTGGGCAGAGGTGCAATCGGAGGCGGAAGTTGCTGAGATCGTTCTGGCGGTCAGTGCTGGGGTGGGACGACCTGGTCGACAACATGACTCACCGCCGGCACGGACTAGCGGACCTCACCCACGTGGGGATCATGGCCGCAGTCAGACTGTATCGCGGCCTTCAAGGAGTCGGTCGGAGTCGGGCAATGGTACTCCTCGTTCTGTGGGTGGTACGTCAACCAGCGGGCCTCAGAGGCCGAACCAGGCGCCTAGGGCTAAGGAGAAACTCTCCAAGACAGAGCAGGACGAGCTGCGTGCGGCAGGAAAGTGCTACAACTGTCGTGAGGCAGGGCACCTAGCACGGAACTGTCCTAAGCTTACCACTGTTAAGTCCAAGGGGCCGGGAAAGCCTCCGGGGCTTGCCTCCTACAGTCTGGAGGTTGCATCGGCACGTATTGACGACCTCCGATCCCTTGCAGAGACAACGGCTCGTGTTGAGTCTGTTGAGTTTAATTGTGTCAGCATAGTCGTAGGGGAATGTCCAGACAATCCTGACGACCTTGGATTCAATTCGAGTAACTCCGATAGGGAATCTGATGAGCCTCCCTGGCTCTGCCCGATGAGCGACATTGGGGATGACACCGAAAGTCTTCCGAGCCTTCATACTGTAAATGAGTCTGACTTAGCACAGTCGGAGCTTAGCAGCAGAGACGAGGAGGATCCCATCCTCACTATGTCGTGGGGTGAGTTGCTTACCGCTCAGCAGCCGGGGAAGGACTTCGTTCACTCCGAGGCTAAAGACACTTCGCTGGGTCCTGGTGGTATCCACAGTTCGGCGTGGACTCTGTTAGCGTCTTCGTCTGAGCTCTGGGAAGGCGACTCTGGCGACCAGGGCCAGGACTTACTAGTGCCTCTTGAGCTGCCTCAACGACGACGAGATGGGAGACGTCGCTCCACTCTAGGGGACGTCTTTGAGGATCAAGCTGCAAGCATCTTGCAGCGGAACGCTCCGTACTTCTCCGAGGAGAGCAGCGATGGCGGAACGTCCATAATGGTCTTCTCTCGGGATGAGAATCACGTGTCCATCTGCTACGAGGATCATAGAGGGCTCACCAAAGGTGGGTCTTTCTTCCCCACAATTGATGGTACCATAGCACTCCCCCGCGTCACCCTCGAGGATGAAGAATTTGATGTCGTGTTGTGGTTCCGAGACCAGCTTAGGCTTTACTGGCCAGAGGAGGGCGAAGGGCCCATCACTCTTCTTGCGCAGCGAGGCGAACGGATGGGTGATGCCTTCTCAGCTCAGACGGCTGCCTTACTCAATGAGTTTATACCTTGGCCTACAGATATGCTATCCAAAGGACTTGGTGACGTACCTCGCTTTAAGGCCTTCCGCTATGCAGATTTTGTGCTGCTTGAAGACGCCTATCTGGGGATATCTTGCGAAATTAGTATCTCATTGTTACGACAAACCCGCTTCGACTTACTCAGCTGGTACAGTGAGCGTACCCACGAGCGTTTTCGATCCCCAGAGTGCTTTGTGCTGGAGGGCGAGCTGGCGTCCTTGTTCAATCAGGATGGTTTGTCGGATGCTCTCGAGCTCAACGCGTCCTCACCTACTGGCGCACCTCCGCCTATTGAAAGGAACGCGGCGAGCACGCGGGACTTCCGGCGAGTCATTCCGGAGCCTATTGTTGTAGTAGTCACTATTAATGGGCAGCCCGCTCGAACACTATTAGACTCAGGCTCTCTAGCCGACTTCATGTCAACTAAGTTTGCTCACCAGCTCGGTGTTCCGCCGCAGGAACTAGAGAAGCCGCTGCCAGTACAGCTCGCTGTGCAGGGCTCCCGAGCGAAGGTCAGCTGTGGATGTAAGGCTGAGCTTCAGTATCAGAATGTCAAGGAGACTCGGTACTTTGACTTAATGAACTTACTAAATTACGACCTGATCCTCGGGACACCGTTCCTCACACAGCACCGTATGGTGCTAGGTTTCAACCCGCCCAAGGTTGTTGTAGGTAGCGCCATGGCGGTAGAAGTACCGTCGGGTCGCAGTCGCACAATAGCGTCGCGCGCTGCCGATGTTCTTGAAGACGAGCTAGACAAGGTGCGGGATCAGCTGCGGGCCTATGCCGCTCCTATCTGCCAGGATACTAGCGACGCACCGTTCCCCCCACTACGAGATATAAACCACTCCATCCCGCTCAAGGACCCTAGTAAAGTGTTGCACTGGCGTCCGTCAAAGTGTCCTGACGCCTTGCGACCACTATGGATCGAGAAGCGCGACGCTTATCTCGCTTCGGGGCGTTGGCAAATGACCAGCGCCCGCAATACTTCTCCGATGCTCCTCTTGAAGAAGCCAGGTACGGGTGTGAACGGCGTGCCGCCACGCTTACGTGTGGTCTGCGATCTGCGTGAGCGAAATGCGAACACGGTAAAAGTTACGTCGCCCTTACCGGACATGGAAGGGATCCTCCGTCGCCTCGCTCGGAAGCCTTACAGGAGTCTGATTGACGGTAAGGACGCTTACGAGCAGATTCGCATTGCTCCCGAGCATGTTGAGCGAACGGCAATGACAACTCCTGACGGCAATATGGTTAGCTTGGTCCTACAGCAAGGGGATTGTAATGCTGTTGCTACATACCAGTCCTTAATGAATCATATATTTGGTCCTTATATTGGGAAGTTCATGGATGTGTACCTGGACGACATCGCCATTTACTCTGACACGGTCGCAGACCACGTTAAACACTGTCAGATGGTGATCGATATCCTCAAGAAGGAGCAGCTTTACCTGAGTTCCACTAAGCTGAAATTCCTCTGCGAGGAGATGAAGGTGCTCGGCCGGATAGTTGATCGTGATGGTATTCGCATGGACCCTAACAAGGTTGACAGCGTCTTGAACTGGAAGGTACCGACCTCGCGCGAACTCGTGCGTGGGTTCCTGGGCTCGGTCGGGTACCTCGCAGACGATATCGCCACCATCCGCATTCCTATGGGTGTTCTGTCCAGTTTAACGGGGAGCGAAGTTAGCTTCCGCTGGGGACACACGGAGCAGCGCGCATTCGAGGAAATCAAACACCTCGTACATGCACACCGAACTCACCATAGAGTACCTCTTGACTACGCTCCGGATGCACCGAGCATTTGGCTGGTGACAGATGGATCAGTATCCGGCATCGCTGGAGTAGTGGCGCAAGGGAACGACTGGCGCACAGCCCGGGTCGCTGCGTTCTTCTCAGCGAAACTCACCTCTGCTCAGTCCAACTACGCTGTGCATGAGATTGAGATGCTTGCGGGGGTCGAGTCGATGCTCCGCCATCGGGATGTGCTGCTAGGCTGCCACTTCACATGGGTTACCGACCATCGTGGCTTGATTCACCTGATGGCGCAGAAGACACTGTCAGGACGGCAGGCTAGATGGATTGAGAAGATCAGTGAGTTTGACTTCACCATCGAGTACGTACCCGGTGTGGAGAATGTTCTTGCTGATGCGCTCTCACGAATCTACTCCGCGGACGCTCCGGGGACTGTGCGTGCGGCCTCCGAGTACGTGGTGCATGACGATGGGGAGATTCTCCCGCAGTACTTGGCCACCGCTCCCATATCAACTCCCGTGCTTGCCGGCGCCGAAGCCTCTGCGCTGATGGCAATGGAGCTTCGTCCTCGGCGACATCCACAGCAGACTCGATCTTCTACTGAAACCGTCACTCCGCCGGCCGCAGGACAACAAAGGACACCTACAAGGAACCGTCAGCCTGCTGCTAGAACCAGCGGAAAGGAAGCAAACGAGAAGCCTCCCTCACCGGTGGCGTCATCTAAGCATCTGGCTGCAGCTGAGAGCGGTCGTGCTGAGACCTCTCGTGAGTTTGCCAAGCGGATTCGCCGGGTTGTCCTTCATGGACCTCGGGGGGGCGGGACGTCAGAACGACGAGGCGGATGGGGTGGGGACAACATCACCTGGTTCCCATCTCGCTGGTGGAGGACAAGGGTCCGTGCGTGAGACTCACCCGGAGAGCGCGGACACTGAGGATTCCCATGGTCAGTCCGGATCGGGACAGCCGCGGGATCCAGCGACGTTCTTGACCTACCTGTCTGAGAACCCGGAGGCTATAGACTTGCAGGAAGCGCTGAGGGACCGCTATGGCGAAGATCAGTTCTTTAAGCGTGTTTTGGACGCACCCCGCACTCACAAGAATTTCCGGGCCTCCGCTGACGGTCTGGTCTTTCTGCATGAGAAGGGTAGAGATGTGCTGTGCGTTCCGGACGTGCTGCATGGTGGACGTGGCATTAGGGAAATAGTTATACACCACGCACACACTCTCTTAGCGCACCTGGGTTCCTACAAGACTTTGAGCTTGTTGCGCGACCATGTCTGGTGGAAGACGATGGCGGCAGACGTTCGCCGCTTCTGCGACACCTGTCAGACCTGTAAGCGGACTAAGCCGAACAATCAGCGACCTTATGGCGAGCTGCATACTCTCACCGTGCCGACGACACCATGGGAGGTCATTGGCATCGACTTTGTCGGCCCTCTCCCTGAATCTAAGGACCGTGATGGTGCCTATGATTCCATTGCGGTCGTCATTGACCATTTGACTGGTATGGTTCACCTTGTGCCGTGTCGGACCACCTATACCGCCAAGCAGGTTGCGGAACTGGTATTTGCTGAAGTCTACCGACTGCATGGCATGCCGCGGGCGATAGTGAGCGATCGTGATTCGCTCTTTACGAGCACTTTCTGGACTCACCTTCATCGTCTTGTGGGTGTCGAACTACGTATGTCCAGCGCGTATCACCCGGAAACGGACGGTGCTACTGAGCGTGCAAATCGCACGGTCACCCAGATGTTACGGCAGTGTGTCGGAAATACTCAGAAGGACTGGGTTAGTAAACTACCCGCAATCGAGTTTGCCATTAACCTCGCCCGTTCAGATACAACGGGCTACGCACCGTTTTTCTTGAACACTGGCCGGATGCCGCGGCCAATGTTGTGGAACGATCCGTCCGAGGACGAATTCCCAGGAGTTCGTGTGTATGCACAGCGGGTGAAACAGGCGGTCATGGCCGCGCACGATAGCATACTCGCGGCTCGCGTTAAGCAGACACGGGACGCCAACCGGAAGCGGCGCCCTGCTCCATTTGTAGAGGGCGACTTGGTCTACGTTTCGACCAAGAATATTTCATTACCGAAGGGGCTCGCGCGCAAGCTCGCACCTAAGTACATTGGTCCGTACCGCATTACGAAGGATTTCGGCAATTATTCTTACCGGATCGACTTACCGCGCAATCTGCGCCAGCGTGGCGTTCACGACGTCTTCCACGCATCTCTCTTGCGTGTGCACGAGCCGAGCGATGACCGACTCTTCCCTGGCCGCCTTGAGCACCAAGTAGCCGATTTCGGGGAACGCTCCGACGAGTGGGTGATCGAACGGGTCATTACGCACCAAGGCCGAGGCGAGGACGCCTTGTTCGAGGTGCTGTGGCGTTCCGGGGATCGTACCTGGGTTCCGTATTCGGATATCCGCCATGTTCATGCGATGGGCGAATACTTTGAGGCTCTAGGGGTCGAAAATATTGGTCAGCTTCCACCCGGCTCAGGACAGCCCCCAAAGGATGACCCTCAAATATTTCTCGGAAATTTGAGGCCTGTGCGCGCAGGACGAGGACGAGGGCAGTTTAAAGGTAAACCGCACCCTTGTCCTGTCCTGCCGCGCAAGAGCTCTCGCCTTCCCTCACGAACGCGACGGCTTCTTCCTCCTTCCCTACCCCGCTCACCTCCTCTCACTTCTTCTATCTGGCACTCGCAACTCATTCACCGTCTTTTCCTGGAATCAGTCCCTTTCATCCTCCACGCTCTCCTGCTCATCATGGTCTTCACGCGCCATTCATTCCTCGAGCGCCTGCCGAACAACCACCTGGTCCTACGCTCCGGGACCTCGGGACACCGCGTCCAGTACACACCTGAACAGGTGCGCCTCTACTCGCGCTTCGACCGTGCCATTCGCCTGGGTAGGCTCGAAGGCGCCGGGCACCTATCTCCTGCGGGCTACGCCGAGTTCCGCGACCTCTGGGCTCAGGACGACGACTGCCCTTACCAATTCTCTCGGTACGACGCTGAGACAGGCGCGTCCACCGCTATCGGCGTTGCTATTGACGTCGAGGACCTCGCACCGGTGTCCCCGCGCGTTGTAGTGCGTCCGCCCGACACGGCGAGCTCCTCCCCGTCTGCCGACCCGCGGTACGACTCCCGCAAGCAGTCTATTGTCGACGACCTCATTTTCGACCAACTTGACCGCTCGCGCAAGGCTCAGGCAGCCATCCGCGCTCGTCAGGAGGCGAAGCGCTCCCGCGCTGCCGCCGCCGATGACGATGACTTCGGTGCTCCGGCACAAGCTTGGAAGAAGAAGAAACTGGCTGTTGGACGTACCTCGGCTACCGTCTCGAAGGCCGGCTCAGCCGCCATGGACGTCGACCGCGATGTAGCCGGTACATCCGCGGGACAGGCTGCAGGTGCCAGCAGCGCGGCGTCGGGACCGCTGGAGACACCCGTTGACGAAGAAGACGAGTTGGTCGAGTTCCACACAGATGACGAGGCCCCGCTGGCAGCGCCTTTGAAGGGCAAAGGCAAGGCGGCGAAGGGCAAAGGCAAGGCTACTTAGTCTTGGGCATGGGACCGCGTCGCGCTGGTCACCATGGGAGGGCGGATGTAACGGTCGGCGCTGCAGGCGCCGTACTCAGCCCTTCACGTGATCTCTCCCTTTCGGGTTTCCTCTTATTCAGATTTTCGCTCATGCTTCATAATCGTCGTAAAACTTCCTGGTGCAGTTTTACTCCTCCCAAAAGTACTTAAGCTCGCTCTCGCTTGTATCGTACCGTATCGTTCTTGTCTTGCAATCGACAGACCGTACACCTGTCTATCAGCGCCTGAACGTTCTCGTGTGCCGCCTCCTTCCTTTCCGGTCGCCGGCGTCACAATCACATTGCCCTCGCTCTCGGTGGGCGAGGCGTGCGATAGCAGACCCCTGAGCGGATTCCACCACCGCGTGTCTCTCTTCCGTGTCCTCCTCCCCGGTCTAGCTCTCTGAGCCTATGTTTATCAGCAAATCCCCCATTTCTCCGCATAATTACACGCCCTCATACACATCCTCTCGCATCTTCCACAGCACCCAAACGTGCAGGCGTACCGCGCGCCACCGTGCAAACTCTGAGCTTCACAAGCACCTGACATCCTTTAATGGATGCATCTCGAGCTGCTTCACCAACCTTCTAATCCTTCGCCGCGTGATTCTCGCGAGTCGCGACCTATGAATCCTACACAACGTCGTCTTGAGCTCCTTCCATTGTAATGAATTCGCACGTCACGTCGCTGGTACCGGTGTCGGCCATACCACACCGATACCATCCAAGAGCGTTGGACTGCGCACCGGACTAGTACCCAAGACATAGTAGGAGGTACATCGCGTTGTCAATTCTGAACGTCTAACGCGCTCAAGACGTTCGCGTTAGACTGCGCTGCGGCTTAGACACCCATCAATCCCCAGCCCAAATCCCATACAAGGCACAATTACCCAGAACCTTGAAGCATGCTACGGTACTCACACGAGTACCGCAGCGGTCCTTACCTCATCTCATCTCACCTCGAGCTCGCCTCGCCACCAACACCATGCCCACCAGTCCTCCGCAGCCGGATCAGCAACAGCAGCAGCAGGCTCACGAACAGCGACGCGCAGCACAGGCCATAGATCGCCCCGGGCACCGTCCCCACCGTCTTCATGTACGTCACCCCAAACAGCGTCGGTCCGATAATGTGCGAGCTGCGAACGCCGGACAAACCGTCAATGACACATCCCTCCGAGCCTAGCAGTCGCCAAAACCCAGAACAAAACGCTCCGCCACCGTGCGACTGTGCCATGGCGGACACTGACACAGTGACAGCAACCGCGGTGGCTTGGAAACCGAAGAGTTCTGAGGGTACTGTACGTACCTGAGAGCAGAGACAACCGTGAGCGCACCCAGCAGCCTGCCCGTGTCCGACCCCCCCGCGGCGCGCGTACAGCTCGAGCGCGAGGCTCTGCATCACAGGCCCGAARCTCGCGCCRAGRGAGATGCACATGCCGAATATCGCGAAGAGCGTGCCCGTCGCCGCGGTGGGTATCAGCGCGTAAAAGAGCATGTCGGTGACGAGCGCCGCGCGCGCGAGGAGGAGGTCCAAGGACGCGGCGCGCGAGAGCTTTTTGGTTGCGGTAGGTGTTGGGGCAGGAGACTCTGGCTCCGTGGATGGCGGGAGGAGGGGATCTGTCTCTGCAGCGCTGGAAGCTGGAGTCGGGGGTGGTGAGCGGAGGTACGTCAATAGTTTGACGATGCCTATGAGACTTCATCAGCGAGCAATCGCCAGGTCCTTGCAATGAAGAAACATACTCGGGAAGAGCAATGTCAAGTATACTGCTTTAGATATATTGATGCCTCCCATCCAGTAGTTGATCTATAACACCTATCAGCAGCGAATACAAGAGGAAGGAGCGTCACCCTCGAGCCTACCGTCTCCGAAGTCCACCCATAAGTGAGGGAGGCGTACTGGAGCTGCTGGTACACCGACGCCTACAACGCGCACGCAAAACAGTGAGCACTTGTCGAACCCACACGAGCGTTGATATCACTCACCAGCACCAGGGTCCCGAACCCATACGCAGCTCCAAGAATCGTCAGGTTCCAATCGACCGCCGTCCCCTTCCCCTGCACGTCCAGCTTCTTCGGCAACAGCACCGACAACGGCGACACCACATCAAACGCCGCGCCCCACCTCCTCAGCGTCCGCCCAACACCCTCCACGCCCTCCGCACCCTCCGCACCCTCCACACCCTCTGCCGCGCCCTCATCATCCTGCTGGCCAGGAGACTGCGCGCGGCGGGCCTGCATCGCAGACGCGGGGAGGGACTCGGGGATGACGAACCAGACGGCGAGCGAGACGAGCGCGTCGATCGTCGTCGTCGCGTAGAACACGGGGAAGAGCCGGCGCGTCGCGCGCATGATGAACCCGCCGAGGAGCGGGCCGACGCTCATCCCGAAGAAGAGCAGGCCCATCAGGCGGGAGAACGCGCGCGACCTGCAGTGCAGTGGGAACGTATCAGTGTAAGGGTAGACGATGTGCAGCGCGGAGTGGAGGGCACACGGGGGGNAAGGGGGATCGAAGGAGAAGTCGAACGTACCTCGTGCCGGGGTCAGAGCAGTCCGAGATGTAGGCGTGCATGACGACTGAAGCTACTGATATACCTGGAACGCGTCGTTTGTCAGCGTTATCCCAAGACTCTAGAATGCAAAGACGGACCTCCTACCAATCCCTCCACCGCAGGACCAACCACATACCACCAATACGTCCCGGGGAGCTTGTCCCAGCAGTACGCCACGGTCAGGAAGCTGAGGTCAGACACCATTAACCCTGCCACATTGAAACCCAGCACCCATATCCGTCCATAGCGATCCGACAGCTACCCCCGCACGCGCACGCTCGTCAGCCACCGCACCCGGGTACCCCACATCCGCACGACAGAAACGACTCACCGAGCCCCACCACGCCGTCGTGAGCGTCGCGAGCAGGCCAGACGTCGTCGAGAGCACGGTGATGAGCTGCGCGACGGCAGCCTGGACGGTGCGGTCCGCGAGGCACGCGTCCGACGCAGAGTCGACGCCGTACACCTCGCAGATCGTCCGCGTGTAGATTTCGATGCGCGGTGCGACGACGCCCGACGTCGAGATCGCCGCTGTGGCGGAGAGGACGAGGATCCTAGACGTGGTGCCAGGTGAGAGGGTGTCCTGTGCGTACGTTGTGTCAGGTGAGGTGAGTCCGGGACGTACCATATAGGCGACGGCTTGAACGCAAACCATCGACGAAGGCCGCCACCGTAAGATGAGCGTGCTTCAGCCACTTCGCTCACTGACCCATAAGACTCCTGCTCATCTGAAGAAGAAGATGCTAGTGAAGAAACGGTAGATCGAAAACGATCAGTAAATGTTGACAGACACGCTTGTAAACCACGTACATCCAGTCTCGCGCTCGATCACCAGTGGCGGTTTAGCAGGCGTCGGCATGGGGTAAGCCCACTTCACCCAGAAGTAGCACGCAGCAAGCAGTACTTGGTGGTTGCAGATGAAAGTCTACAAGACTACAACTGGCAGGTTAACGTTCCCTGGACCACCCGACTGGCATCTTGATTCTTCGCGTAAAAGCATCGTCCTTCGTCCCCACGCCTACATCTTCCGAAGAATCATAAGGGACAGCAGCTGCATCTGCTCTTGTGGATGGAACGGAAACCCTTCTTCCGAGCGCGACGGGCTGCTTGGAAGAGCGAACGAGCGGGGCGAAGAGGGCGCGAGAGACCAATCAGAACGGCTAGATAGCGTCATCTTATCTGATTAGCCAGGCCAAGGTTGATCTTATCAGATACTTTCCCTCGGACTCTGATCGACCGCGCGTGCGCGCGATGATCATGCTCCATCTCGGTCTTGGCGCGCACGAGCTCTCCAGAACACGGCCGCAGTGAGCAAGCTACACCGGACACGGCGAAACACAACCTCTCCTGCTCCAACCGGTTCTGTACCACAAGATGGTCTGTCCTTTACCCTGCATCCCGCGGACAATGTTCTAAGATGTGCCCATGCTCCCTCTCGAACCGCCGTCCTCTTGAATCCACTGCGCACCTCGGCCCGCCGCGCTGCAGTCCCACACCGTCGATATCCCGCAAGAGCTCAAGGCCGCGCTCCGCAAGTTCAGGTTCGCGCGGCGCAATGCGGGGCACGCCGCGATGGTCGTGAAGATCAACAAGCAGAAGCTGATCATGGAGGAGGTCGAGCAGTTCGACGACATCAGCATCGAGGACCTCGCCGAAGGTGCGTTTGTCCCGGGCCCCTCTGCTGCGCTTTCTCCGCCCGAGATCGCGTTGGATCGAGCATGTACTGACCTATTGTCGGCGGTCGGGATAGAGCTGCCGGAGAACTCGCCGAGATACGTTGTGCTCTCGTACGAGCTTAACCACTCGGACGGCCGCAAGAGCTTCCCGCTCGTGCTCGTCAACTGGGCACCGACGTCGAGCGAGATGGGTCTCTTGACGCTCCACGCAAGTGCGTTCATCGACTTCCAGAACACGGTACGTCTGCAAGCGATGAGGTATGGCGTCCGGCGATAGCTCAGCATTGTGCGCAGGCCGACGTCAGCAAGGTGATTGAAGTACGAGACGGTGCGGAGGGCTTCACGAAGGAGATGATCGACCAGAAGCTGCTCCACGGCTGAGAAACACACCACTCATCACTTTAGACACCCTGGGATCGCGGATCAGCAACGACAAGTCAGAAGATGTATAGTCCGTCTGTACAATACCCTGGATCGCCCGCTATGTATTACTATCGAGAACGTACAACGCAAGACACACCTCATCGTGATTGATTACGGCCGTACGCGTCCATGATGCCTGCGAGGACCCAGCAGTTCCCAATCACATACACCAAGCCTCTGATCCAGAGCCCGAAGAAGACGTTTTGGCCCAAGAACTCCAGCTTGTATGCCTCGCTGAGCCAGAGTGCTTGAGTGCCTATCCATACCGCCCCATACGCCATCGCGCGTCGTGAGGACACGGAGAGCTGCGGTATGAGCAGCGGCAGGAACAGAGTGTACCATAAGAAGTACTGGAAGGCGAAGGCGATGAAAAATTGAACTGGAACTTGGAGAATCACGAGTGACGCTCACCTGCGAGGTGCATACTTTGTTGAACACGACGAAGACGAAAGTCTGCACGAACCACGCAAAGACCAAATCTTCTCTGCGCCGGCCAAAGAGCAAACCCGTCCCCAATGCCAAGGTCATCTGGGGGACGAAGCTGGTCAACGGTGAACGCAGGAGTCTTTTCCAGAAGACAGGCTCCAGCGTAGGCGGGTCGGAGGGGTAGGTCAGGTACACGAGGTAGAAGTACGGCGAGAAGTTGTGTCGGTGGTCGAGGCGCGTGAGGTGGTATAGATATGACTCTTCAAGGAATGGCTGACCCCAGCTATCCCGATGAGCATATACACTTGAGCATAAGCAATATGCGTGGATGGACAGCGGGACACTCACATCGCGTACATGCCAACGCCCAATGCTATAAACGTCGCCGCGCTAACGAGCGCAAACCGAATGGTGCGTCCATTGACTACGGTGCCTAGCCAGCCTCGTCCGGCGGCACTACCCGTGCTTCCAATGACCCCCAAGCACGCTACCCCATAGATGAACGGGTATATCTTCCAGTGCGTGGATAATCCCAGGAGCACGGCTGAGAGATCCCACCGGCCTTTCAGGGCGTAGTAGAGGGTCGCGAGGACGAACAGTGACAAGACAGATTCCGAGGAGCCTCGAGTAGATATGGTGAAGACGAGAGGGCTCAAGAGGTGTAATGATACCAAGAACGTCGCCAAGCGTTGCCTCATATCTTCTCCTGCGCGAGAATCCTTCGTATCCTTCGCCTGAGTTCGTGCGTCGGCGCGCGGCGACGTCGGAAGAATTACGGAGACCAGGAGCTCATACATGAGCAGCCCAGCGAGGATGTCGCACCCCGCGAAGAGGAACTTGCCAAACGACGGGTGCAGCCATTCGTTCGGTGTCAACAGCACGGCGAGCAGCGGAGTATAGCGGTACGTCGCTCGGGTATACGGGCTTCACATAAACCATTGTGCACGTCAAAAACACGTTGATATGCGCGTATCGCGGACACGCTCTCACCTCCCGATGTTCAAGTATCTAGCGAGCGGGCCCTCGGCCTGGTTGTGCGGCGAGGGGTCAAGCAGGAAACGCGCAGCGTCGCTGAACACGCGGTAGTCCACGTCGGTGTATTTGACGACAGAGTGCGCGTCGTGCCATTCGCTGTAGCCGATGAGCGCGACCCGCAAGAGAGTCGATATCAGGAGAATGCGCGAGAACGAGGGCACATAGCGGAGGATGGTGGTCGGGGGAGAGGACATGACGCGCAGGCGCTCTGGACGCGTCTATCCGCGCAGGGAGCGCGAAGTCAAGGAGGGTCACCGCATGATAATCTTTTGCTCACACCTTCAGGACAGGCAAGAACACCATTCGTTCCGCGCAGAACACACTCGAGGACGTGCGAGAGCCGAGAAAGAAAAGGATAACATTCCACAACACAAATGAAAGGACAAAATGTCAAGACTAGTCCAGAACACGTAGGTCTACGGCGTAAATCACGTAGGTAGTAGGCTAACTAGGGGATAACAGTACATCAGAAAGAACCGTTTAGATCTGTGAGAAAGGACAGCAAGTGTCAGTTAGTCGCTCGTGCTATGAGAGAAGAGGTACACACGTATTGTGAGAGCCAGCGGAAGCCCTCTCCGTACCCCTGCCGCTGTACCACTGAGCACATGAAGATCTCAATAGGGCGGATGTCGTTGAGGGGGACCTTGCCCTGCATTGACGGTTGAGCAACGCGCGACGACACAGCATGACACGTAGGAGCATACCTTGCCAGTGGTCTGGTACAGGCCCAGGTGATGCCGAAGCTCGTCTTCACTCACGGCACCCGGCGCGTCAATCTTGTTACCAAGGATCAAGAAAGGAACCTTCGAGAGCTCCTCAATGGAGAGCAGAGCGTCGAGCTCCGCCTTGGACTCGGCGAACCGCTCGAAGTCCGCGCTGTCGACGAGGAAGACGATACCGTCAACCTCGGGGAAGTAGTCGCGCCAGAGGCGGCGAGCTATCGCGAAGTAGACACTGGTTAAGGGAGCTGGAATGGGTACATCAAGTGGCACGACGTACCCTGCTGGTGACCACCCAAATCATAGGTCGTGAACTTCACGTTGCCAATTGCAAGCTCCTCCGAGGCTGTGATTGGCGTTAACTAATGAAAGGGCGGAAGCAGCTGGAGCTACTTGCTGGGATGGAGCGTGGGCTGAAGAGTCGCCAAACGGTCGTTCTTCAGCATGTGCAGAAGGGTCTGTACATAACGTCAGGTGCTGACATGCGATTCACGCTGGGTGACTGCGTACCGTCTTGCCAGCATTGTCGAGGCCGAGGAAGAGGATTTTGGCGTTCTTGTGCAGAAGGCCTGAATGAATGTGGTTTGAGTTCGCGTACCGGACCAAGCCCTTGCGATACTAGACGCACCAAGCTGCGCGAGGACGTCCCAGAACCAGTTGATAATGAACATGGTGCTTGCGTCGGAGGAAGAAAGGACGAAGGGTGGTGAGGAGGCGAGTGGAAGGTGGCTGAGAGGTGCGAGGTCCGTGACCCTGGCCGCGCCTGGCTGTTACAGTGACGTGGACGTAGACGCCCGTTCACACACTCATGTCGTCGAGGCTCGAGAGTCGAGACGAGTCCACAAACACATGGCATCATCCTTCTGCGCTCCGCTGAGTGGACGAAATGACCAACGAAACATATTCTGACATACTCCACCACGAAAGTATACGTGTACATTTACGGGACGACGCTGCACAGTTGTGCACCTACGAACCCGCGCCTTTGTAGGGAATTCTATTCACTGACAGCGACAGCGGTGAATTCGCGCTCAAGGTCATCAGTCAATACTCGAGTCTCCGGACGTCTGACAGATCGCGACCAATGCTCAAACTTTCACAAGATGCACGAACGACTGATTAGGAAGATAGAACCCATATATTCTCTCGGTATCTACTCTAATAGACACGTCGAGTGTGTGAAGAGATGTTGGGAGGATCTGACACTCACTACACCACGGTATAGATGCGTGAGCTCTTAAGCCTCCCATATCCGAAGGACCTACTCTCCGCAATACCGAATCGCCGTGTCCTCTGTAGGGACAAAGTCGAAGGGACAGGCACTGTCTAAGAGGTTGCGTGAAGAAACGAAAGACCTGTTGCCTCAAATTTATGCAATGCTATTGTTTGCCTCTGTTTGTTTAGACGCCTATATAGCGATGGTGGCCTCGGGTAAGTATGTTCGAACTGTGTGTACCAGCCCGACCGTTAACCATATCGAACCGATGTGCCATTCCAGGACTGAAGAAGAAATGTATGAACTGACGGGCATTGACAGAGCAGCCGCTGCAGAATGCGCATTATCGTGGAATAATGTTAATGGTACAGACATCTCATGCAAGCTCCTCAAGCCATTCTCGAAGGGACGACAGACCGTCCTTTTCCAAGTGCTTCTCAGTGACAACCTGCGCGACCTTCCCAACGGAGACGGATGTCCCGATGAAAGCAACCTCGCCTCCTTCCCATTCAGCGAATTTGAACTCGCCATTCCCCGTGCACTCCAGCCCTCCAATCTCGGACTCCGCGTCCTCCGCGCCGAGGCCTTCGACCGCGACGCCATTGGCGTGCGTGGATCTACGCTTCTCGAGCTCCCTCTCGAGGATGGTGCGTACACGGTTGATCGCGAGCTGCTCGGCGGAGGCGTTTGCGGTACCCTTCAGCAAGTCGCACTTGTGCGCGACTATGAGTAGCGAGGGTGTTGAACGCGAGGGAGGCAGCGACGTCAACGCGTGCATAATCATGTGAAGGTGCCTGTGTGAGAGATACGAACGATGTGTCAGAAACATGTGGGTGGGCTGAGTGGAGTACGACATACTCTGCGACGGCGGCACCATTGCGCGAAACGGTGCTAGCATCCACCACAAACGCCAGCGCCTTAGCTTGGGGGAGATGTTCTTGGAATTGGTCACGGATTCGTGGGTGCCCTGGTACGTCGACGACCCGAAGGGTCTTGCGACTTGATGGGAGGGCTACGAGCGCCGCATTGGTCTGCATCGATGCATGCGTGGGTAACGTTTGTTGATATGTCAGCTATTCTGAGATGAGCAATGGGATCGCGGACGTGAACGTCGACTAAGAGCAGGGCATACCGTAGTGAGGATAGCAGTCTTGCCCGCGTCAGAACATCCCGCTAATATGACAGCGTCCCCCCGCTTCGAAGACTTCTTCCGTACGAGCAGAGCGAATACTGACCAGGCGTCAAGTTCATTGGAAGGCGCATGATACTGTATCACGAACCGGCAACCAGCAGAACAGCAAGTAGTACAGCTGCTATGGGTAATAGCTGTGTGTTCAAGGCTGAAGTTGGCGACAGGACTTCTGGCTCTGGCCGCTTGGGTGTGTCAGCTGAGTATTCTTCCATAGTATTGGCAGAGCCAAGTCCAAGGACCAAGTACGGAGGAGAGGCCGATTGAGGTAGTAGAACCGAAGCCTTCAAGTTACGCCAACTCAAGCGAGAGCGGACAGTTACTGTGGCAAATAGGCGCTCATGATCTGCGCGCTATTTGGTGCTATTGAATTCCGAAGCTCTTGATAAACAACAGTAAACTCGTCCTACCGGGTCAACTACTAGTACCAGTGAGTCGGAGTCAAGTCAGTCACAAGATATGTAGCCAGAAACCACCTTCGGCTCAATCCTTGCCTGCTGCTGCGGTATCTTTGATCCACAGCTTCCCGGATAATGCAACCATCGCGGCATTTATCAGACACTGCACACATGATTAATAGACACAAACATCGCGCTCGAAGGCTTGTATTATTTGGCTATACATATTACGTCCCTTATGCTAATCGTGATTCATGACGCTCAAATCCAGAATGAAATGCGTAACTAGCGAAACCACCTTTACTTGCAGGTGCAGGTCTTGACGTCCGGGGTCTTGCCGAAGGGGCAAGAGCCAGCTAAAGAAAAAAAAAANCAGAGGGTGAATACAAGAACTCACGAAGGAGTGCAGTGCTTCTTACGCTGGCCGAAGGAGAAGAGCGCAACGTTGGGGGCACCGAATACACCGGGGTCGACGCCGTCGAGCTGCGCGTGGGCGATGCCCTTGAGTTCAGCGTTCTTGGGAGCCTTCTGACAGAACGGAGTGCTGGGGACGACGCCGTTGATGTTGAGGGCGTTGCGTGGGTGCTTCGCGTATGCAATGGCGTTCTTGATCAGCGCGTCCTTGTTCTTGATGCCCTTGGACTTCGCAAAGTCGATCATCTGGTCGGCGATGTCCTGCTGCGCGCACGGGTCGGCGTTGGCGAGGAGGGCGTTGATGCCACCAATGGGACCGAGCTGGTCACAAGGGTCACCCGTGGTGGTATCACCACCGCTCGCACGGCAGAGGTTTGCCCAGCTCGATCCCACTGCGGGGAGATCTGTCTGCGCGATCCGGCGGACCAGAGGGGCGTCCGCAGACCGTTCGGTTATATCATCGCGTTTTTTCGCCTTGCACGCAGCGGGAGCCTTCGCGGAACGACTGTGGGAGCATACGATGATGAATTTCACGAACACAGGGCTCTACTAATCTACTACACTGACGCTTCCAATTCAGATTCAGAACGGCCAAACAAACCCCCCGACGCTCCGGTTGCAGCAATACGAGCCTGAGCATCCGCCTGAGTATCACAGACCAAGCTACGCAAAGGGGCGCATCATCAGACTGCGATCATGATAGAGGAGTGATGGAGAGCTTCATACCTGGTACCAGGGGAGAGGACCAGGGGCAGGGCCATGCAAGTCAAGCCCGTGTTGCAGGGGGTGACAATGAACTTGCCACCCACGCATTGAGCGAAGCCGCCGTTTACGCAGGCGTTCTCGCCATCTTGACAAGGCGAGTTGGCGTTAAGCGACTGGAACTTCCTGTTCAGCGCTTGAGCGGCCTGGCCGTTCTGGAGAGCAAACCCGGCCCGACTATGTAGAACAATCAGTCTGGGATTTCGACGACTTCTCGAAACGGTGTACTTACGCCTCAACGTCACGGCCCCGAAGCCCGCCGGTTGCACCAGTGCGGGCAATCCGRTCTGCGGCATCTTGCTCGGTATCACAGGTTACGCTGATGTACATGGTCAGAATGCATGAAGTGCTTATGAYGCAATGACGCTTACCTCGTTCCAGGGCTGTTYACAAGCGGGAGTGCCACACACGTCAAGCCACCAGCGCAAGGCGTGGAGATGAATTGGCCGTTGACGCATTGCGCGAAGGCACCTTGGACGCAAGCCACCTCGCCAGAGGTACAGGACGAGCCGGCGCTCAACGATGCGAACTTGGCGTTGAGCGCCTGTGCATCTTTGCCGTTCTGGAGGGTGAACGACGCCCGCTTGTTGACGATGGGGCCAGCGGAGGCAAGCACCGCGAGGGAGAAGGGAAGRATGGCAACGCTGAAGAAACGCATGTTGTCGTGAAGAATGAGAACAGGAAAGAGCGTCGAGTGAATTGAGAAGAGATTAGCAAAAGGGACGACTGAGCGTGAGTTCGTGAAGGTGAGGGCGACCGGGCTCCTGAGGAACCTCGGTGGGCTCCTCGCCCTATTTGTAGGGTGCGGATGGGGGAGGCTCTGCCGGACAATTGGTGGGCGTGGAATGTGACCATACGGATCCCAAACACTAGACTTGCCTAAAGCATCAGGAATCATGATGCGGTAGGAGGCGTTCCAGGGTGTTCCCATCATCAGAATCTGGTTGCCAAGAGAGATCTATGCTCGCGCTGATCCACAAACACAGGCGTTGAACATGTCGRGCTCCAGAACTTCACAAACGACGCGACATACGATASCTCATAACAGAGAGACAGGAGTCGATRTCTAAAAAAYCATCGTAAATGTCTCCCCGACTCTGTGATTCTGAGTGGATGTACACGCACTGCGGTATTCTGCTGTNGGTACTACACGCGCCTGCAGTCCTTAAACCATCACGCCAGCATCTTGCCAAGGGACGAGGTCTCGGGCGGAACACTGCCCATTCTCAGAATCACGGTATGGCGGCGTCCGCGCCTTGGGACGATCTCAGACACTGAAAGGAAGTAAACGGCCGGTGAGTCTGATGGCGCACGTTTACTATGCAATGAGATTTCTCGTACTTGATGGTATCAAAAGACGGGCATAAAGCCCATGATAGATGCCCTCACGTCCTGAACATACAGTACAGGCGGACACGGGCTGTGTGCCAACTGACTCAGACTTGCATCGTCACCGTCGTGCGGCTAGGTTGACCGGTGGAATCGTTGACGACCAACGCCGCCGCCGATGCTATGTTATATGTTACAGCGGCGAAGGGATGCCGCTCAGATGATCCGGAGACCACTTCAACTTGAAAACGGAAGGATTGCTGCTAGTGRCCGGTGTCTGAAACGTAGATGAGCTGCCAGTGGCTCTTGGRAGTCGGATCCCTGGTTGAAGTTCGGAGTGAACACTACGAACCGCGYTGRGATGATGGTGCCTTTGATGAACGACGGTTCTGTCCTSTGAATCGTGCCAAAGGCAAACTGTCCCACGGCAGCGGCGACTGCTTRATTGGGGTACTCCRTTRCTCGTGGCYAAGCTGGCGTCGCTTCAATATGCAGCGACCTAGATGGGTGWCATGAAGTTGGAKCTTGTAATGCACAGTGTTCATGAGTGGTAGCSTTGTGTGATTCTTCCTGTGAGACTGTGCACTGGAATAGAGTAGGTGTACGGTCACRGATGAGAGCTTCTGGGTACAGRACGAGAATATAGGGCAGTMGTATCCACGATCGATAGGCAGTGAATGACTGAGAGATATTTCTTCGAGTTCAAGCATGAGCGAAAGKGATCAACAGGAATCRACGGAAMRTCKACATCTAATCTTATCTCTACTTYGACGATCACGTGCAAGAAATTCTTGCAGCGCGATCGAGTTCGCAAAGCTCATCCGCGAAGTCGAGCCTTCGACTCCTCTATTGCYTCAARGYCCATTCCCTTGGTCTCTGTGCGGTGCTTCTGTGTATAACACYGTCTCAACTATARCTACTCTCCAAACCGGACGCTCGTACAAGGTCTCARCAAAGATGGGGGCGGAGGCCGACATTCGTACTAGTCCGCCACCAAGGAAGCGTCTTAGGACGGAAATCGCATCCAACGCGCAAACGAATAGACAAGAGCCACGCCTMTTCRCACCATTCCGTGCCCTCGGTCTAATTACCAATAGCGTCCCTTTCGTGCTCCAGACTMGRTCGCACAAGGGCGCTACCGATGGTCCTCGCGTACACTTGGTCACTTGCTTGGGCAAGGCTTGGGCGATGTGGGAAGGCGGTAAGATGGGCCTCTTATTTGTCGGTGAGTGGGAACCCTCGTCTGCATTTGGAACACGTTCTCATATGTTGTTGTACAGGCCCAGATGCTCCCATGCCCATTGCATCTTTGGCTATGGACGGGAATGCGGTTTGGGCTTCCTCAGGCCCATATGTCATAAAATACTTGCGCGGAAAAGAGGTTAGTTACCCTGGTATGCGGCTATGAACAACCAGACACTTACCGGTGGATAGGTGGAACGATTTGCCAATCCCTTGGAGACCCACCTCACGCACATCCTCATCTTTGGAACACAACTACTCGCCCTGACCGAGGACGGTAGCCGCATGCTAGTCTGGGATACCAATAGCGGAGGTCAGTAGCAACACTTCGTGCTATAAGGCTGGCCTTGTCACTSAAGCATCACCAGAWTTACAAACGACMATCCAGTTCGAGCCAGGCTTCACGGCCATTATGATACACCATCCCGCAACATACCTAAACAAAGTCCTTGTTGCTAGCAGTCAGGGAAGCATGCAACTATGGAACATACGGACGCAGTACGTCATATTTCTTCGTATCCTATCGCCTCATGCATTAAACGGAAAATGCCAGAACACTCATACATACCTTCGCCGCTGCGTCGCTCCTAACATCGCCATCAAATACTAATTCTACTGCCATCACTGCGCTCGCTCGCTCGCCTGCAATTGACGTTGTTGGAATTGGTTTCTCTTCTGGAGAGATCTCRGTGTATGACATTCGCGCAGACGAACGGCTCATGCGCATGGTTATGCAAGATGGYGGAATTCGCGCCCTGTCGTTCCGCAGTGGTAAGTCCGCAACTTTGTGANTCTGCTYTTGGATGGATATCAACCTAGTATGATTAGATGGACATCCCATTCTTGCTACKGCATCATCGACTGGCCACATCGCCCTCTGGGACTTGAACTCTGGCGGTCGTCTGCTGCATCTCGTTCGCGGTGCCCACGACGGYGCAGTYACGGCGCTCGAGTGGATTCCTGGACAGCCTGTCCTGATCAGCTCTGGAGAAGATAACAGCGTCAAGGTTTGTTCCTCGTGTGCACCTACATCCGATTTCWAGCGATTAACAGCACCTGCAGCAATGGTTATTTGATTCRCCAACTGACGCRCCSAGATTACTCAAGTTCCGCTCGGGGCACCATGCACCGCCGCATCTCATCCGATACTATGGTGAAGATGGCAAACAGATCTTGACAGCCTCACGAGACCGTAGCTTGCGGTGCACGAGCGTTGTACGAGACTCGAGGAGTTTTGAGCTGAGTCAAGGTGGGCTCCGCATTCCAAGCCGACCACTAGCTCGCCAAAGTGTGTTAACAAAGTGTACCAGGGTCTCTCGCCAAGAAGGCCGCAAATTTGTCCATCCCGATCGCATCTCTGAAGTTCCCYCCTGTATCCGCMMTCTCTTACTCAACGACACGGTCGAAAGAYTGGGATGACATCCTCACTGCKCACACAGACGAGGCTGTTGCGCGRACATGGACSATSAARGACAAACGGCTGGGGAAGCATGTCTTYACCGTCTCAGGYGATAAAAAGAAAGGYGYATCGGTSGGCTCYGTCAAGGTATGCTRCAYGAGCCAAGAARCCATTYCCATGACTGACATCGCRTACAGGCTGTCTGTGTYACGGCCTGCGGCAACTTCGGTATCGCAGCGTCCTCCACCGGTGTGATCAACATGTACAACATGCAATCTGGGATTTTACGCCGTACATTCAACATTGGCCCCTGCCCGGCGAACGTTCCTAGTCGCTTCCGGCCTACTGCAGTGAGTGGGAAGAAGAAAGAAGAGCGTTGCATCACAGGCGTTGCAAGCGATGCCCTCGACCGAGTGCTCGTTGCAAGCACGCTAGATGGCACGATCAACGTACGTGGATCCCTCGCATAGGGCCACAGAAGGAGCTGATACTTACCCTTCATTAGTTCTTCGACTTCCACACCGCTGCATTGGAGCATACCCTAGTTCTGCYGTCGGCTGCRGTGTCGATCACACTGCACAGAGATAGCGGGCTACTTGCTGTCATATGTGACGATCTCGTCGTGCGCATCGTCGATATTGAGACCAGGCGRATCGTCCGAGAGCTCGGCGGTTTCCGCGGGCGCATTCTTGACCTCGTGAGTTCCACCACTATTTGTATAGCGGATGGATATTCATGTTTCACCTTGTCCGAAGGCCTTCTCACCAGATTCGCGGTGGCTTGTTACAACATCTATGGACTCCATAATCCGGACGTTCGATATCCCCACTGGCCGCCTTATTGATTTGTTCCGTACCTCGAGTGTTGCGACAAGTGTGACGTTTTCGCCAACGAATGACTTCTTGGCCACGTCCCACGTCGACAGCGTCAGTGTTTACCTATGGTCGGTCTCTGTATCCTGCGCTATCGAGTATAAAACCTTAACCCCGTGTTCATTACAGGGCAAATCGCGCGCAATACTCGGAAGTCTCGTTCCAGAGCATCGTCGAAGACGATGTTATCGACGTCGCTCTCCCTTCAATGCAAGGTGTCGCCGAGGACGAAGGTAAGCCACATCTCATATACTAGAGGACATTCATTGACACGCATCCGATAGCACTTGAAGCACTGTCTGCACTCACGGTGCAAGAGCAACCGACGGACGTCTTCGTCACCCCACCACAATTGGACGGAGATCTCGTCACTCTCACCCTCCTTCCCCGCGCACGATGGCAGACTCTTCTCAACCTCGAAGTCATCCAGGTCCGTTCCTCTCCATCCGTCGTCCACGTTAGTCCACCGAGCTGACCCAATGTCTGCAGCAACGGAACAAACCAAAGGAGCCGCCCAAAGCGCCAGAGAAGGCGCCTTTCTTCCTGCCTACCCTGCCTGGCGTCGAGCCACGCTTTGCGCTTGAGCAGAAGCAGGCAGAAGAGAAGAAGAAAAAGGAGACGAAGCGTCTTCAACGTGCGGCCGGGTCCTCCGAGAGTATCTTCTTCAAGAAGCTCTCTGAGGCGCACGCAAGCCAATCCTCCGATTGTCAGTTGATCTATCCCTTGTGCGAATGAATATCCACTTACTGACCGATCCGCACCACGAACAGACGAGGACTTCTTCAACTACGCCAAGGCACTGTCTCCAGCGGCGATGGACCTCGAACTGCGCTCGCTCGTGACGATCGAAGCCCAACAAATGTTCCTCACCGCGCTCACGCACCGCCTGCACTCGCATCGCGACTTCGAGGCCGTGCAGACGTTCATGGCCGTGTTCCTTCGCATGCACGGCGAGGTCCTCGCGAGCAACGCCGAGCTTCAACACGACCTCGAGACGCTCGCAGACGCGCAGCGCAAAGAGAGCGAGCGGCTGCTTGAGCTCCTGGCGTCGTCGCTAGGCACGCTGAGCTTTGTCCGGGACACTATGTAGTTCTGTATTCGATGCTATTTGCGTTTTGTGTGTCCCAGTGTATGTATGCTACGTGCTACATGCGTATCGTACAAACTTGTTAATGAATTACAGTTCGTGCCACAGGTGGTCTCTATCAATCTAGTGTACATGCGGTACCTACGATACAACGGATATCTGAATGTCCAGGCAGTACAATTGAAGTTACAGTATAAGGATATAGTTCCGAATCTCTGGAATCAACGTGTCAAGAATGGATGCTTTCGAGGACAACAGTCTATGGGATCCAAGAGATGATCCAATGTGAGGGGCGACCAAACGTCCGCGGTATGTTCATCGCCCCCGAGAGATGCTTCAAGATATATCCCGCGCTGTTGGGTGCGCTCACACAAAAGCGCGATGGCCTGCTCCCAATCTTCTCTGCAGCGCTGTCTCCTGATATGCCGCCCCAGCGGCAAGAGGAAACGGATAGTCTCTAGGGTGGGGAAGAACCCAGCGCCCAACCACTCGACGATCAGCGCGATGTGGTCCAGCCTGAACATGTACGTCGTGGACATGTCGTCCGCTAACGTGAGGCGGCGGACCGCAGTCGGGAGCCAGTGCTCGGGTGGCCCGAGTCGAGTCACTTGGAAGAGCAAGCCGCAGGGTAGGGTCCACTCCACAAGGTTGGTGCAAGAATTGATATGGCCGAGCGCAGAACGACCAGCGATGAGCTGCTCAAGTTGTGCACCGTGGGTTCCGAAGAATTTCTGCGCCTTTCGTTGCGCCGCGGGAGACAGGTTGTCGTCTTCTGCATACAGCGTCCTGAGCGAAGGCATAGCCCAGTTTGGCGGGGGACTGCCCCAACCGAACCCGTCCGAAAGGACGAAGGTATGAACATGTGGGAAGTGCATCGGATCGACGACGCGGTCTGGGCGAGTCCGNACGGGAGGGGAGGCAGGCCAGAGAGTCTCCAGAGAGGGCGCGAGAGGAGGCAGGATAGTCTCGAACAGAGCAGCGTCGCCTTTCAGCTCGAGTCGCCTGATGTTGGAGCGCATCCCGACGTCGCGCATGGCGCGAAGAAAACGGCGTCCCTGGAAGAGAGACGCATCCGTTGTCGAGAACGCCGTGGAGAAGACGGTAACGTTCGGGCAAAACTCGAATATGCGCGCGAGCGCGGCTGTATGCACGTCCTCCCACCGATGTACGCCCTCCAGGGCAAGCTCGAGCCTGACCGTCCAGCGCCCGGCCGCATTGCGATTCACAGCGTCCCGGTCGTAACGTCCCAGTACCTTGACAACCTCGATGGCGTGGTCTCCGCTCTCCACTAGGAGGTATTGAAAGAGGAATTCGGTGATGAGAGGAGTCCATGTCTTGCAAACACGGCTGGCAGAGAGCATGAGGTCTGTAGCTTCGCGATGTCGGCGGTGAACGCTGATTCCGTACTTGTCCCTTGCGAAGGCCGTCAATGCCTGACCAGAGTCACTCTCATAGGCCCCTGGAATATATGTTGCATATGCGAAGACCCTAAGCCAGACTTCCGGAGGGAGCTCGCGAGCTCGGGYATAGGTCTGGAGAGTGCTAGYCTGAGCCNNNNATGNTCGRMCTATACCGGTGCTCTAGGTTTACAGCAGTRTAGTAGACGAGAGAAAGCGGCCATGCAAGAGCGCGAGAGAAACCGAAASAGAGAGAAACATGCAACCAGCTGTTCCCAGAGCCAGATCTGCCAGAGATGRMGGAGGAATGAAGGAAAGCGTGGAGGCGCCCATAAATCCTCCTCTTGACTTTCGCCACAACRTCTCTCCAGRCTCGCTGGGTRTCCGAGTCGCGACATGGATCCCGCCACACCCGTTTACATTGCCAAGGGTGCAGCAGTTACATGCGAGTTCGTTCTCCAACCCCTGYTCGACGTYGCCGTCTTACTGACMAAACTGTTCACAACGAAACAGCCGTCGCGGCAGGGACYTTCACCGCYMTTCATGCTCTYTTTCGAGGTTCGCGTYACCCCGCGCCCCTTGCGCTCTCSGCGGCAGCTAACGGAGGAATTGCTGGCACAATATTCTTTGGTGCGTMCACTTGTTACTTGATGCTGTTGTCATCTRTGCTCAGCGTGCSTTTCGCTGCAGGCATCCGCGAGGCTCTCGTGAGTCCCCTCATACGAAAYGCCTGGCACGCAGCAGGCCACAGCCAAGATCCTTCARGYTCAAGTYCAGGGGATGCAACAACTCCTCCATCATGGTCAYATCTGCGRATGCGTGGGATGCTCGACACCACCTTGAGCGGTGCACTTACTGGCGCAATCATCAACAAATGGCGGAGTGSGTGCTGCTCCCTTTACACCCTGATACCCACCAMTTACCCAACGCACGTAYCCAGGAGGGAACGTACTCGCAGGCGCGCGGACAGCAGGCCTCCTCTGTGCGTTAGTGCAGCTTGGCTACAACGAACTAGGCGTCATGAGGATCAAATACGTTTCCCGTAAGCTTCAAGAAGCCCAGAGACCAGCAGATGTCGCTGCACCSRCRCCGGTACCCGTACCAACGGAGGCGGCGGACAAACCGAAAGTCTCGTTCGTCGATCGTCTTATGGGCATCATCGGSTTCCGCAAGCTGTCRGACGASGAATACKTGAAAGTGTTGAARAAGCAGCGGGACGAAGCGCTGGAGAGGATAGCTGTTCTGGAGCGGGAACGCAGCGAAAGAGARRAGGCGGAGGGRAMGAGCGAGACGTCTGGAGATGGRACAGCGTGAAGCGACTGGAGCTACACTCCRAGTTTCGCTRTTCCGTCCTGGAYTTGGTGATCTACTATGCAGTATYATACCTAATGCTTATTTGGCGATGCACGCACTACTCGCTACTGATAACTTCTTCTGTTGGTCYCACCGCAATCGTCAAGAGTAAAATGAGTACTTGGACAGGAGGTACAGTGTTTCACCCGACTGAGCTCATGTCCGGAACTTGCGCCCACTGCCCACCACATACACACCTCCACTTCCAGATCTTCTGCCATGTCTGCCATCTGACTGAGCCCTCCGCACTCACACCCATACCCACAGGTGCAGCACTCTCCATGCCCACCTCYGAACGTCCACCACACCTGAGACARACGTTSCCCGGTAGCCGAGGCAACAGCAGSCCTTTGTTCACGACGTCRATRTCCTTACCCTTACTCGCGCGCAGGCCTGGCTCGGACACAGAAAGTCTGGTGACACCGTCGATTAGGTCGGACGGCTTGATGAACAGCCGCGCACGGTCGATGGCCTTGGAGCCYARTATCTTGTCGATCGCCTTTCGGATGTGCGGTTTCAATGCGGGGACAGGCGCGCACGACGCGAGGCTGCGTCGGAGCTCTTGCACTAYACRTATGATRRYCATGAGTSAATATCTTGTATGCATCACATCAAACGGCAAAAAGAGACGTACCGTCTAGCGTCTTACAATCCTGCAGGACCTCGGAAAGGACCGGCCCAAGAGGCTGGAGGTCCACTCCCGAGCTATCGGTGATGTCCACGAGCACATCTTTGGCGATGTGCGAGTTCTCGCCCTTCGCGGTGAGCTTCCCGACGTGTGTCCTGAAGCGTTTGACGTGCTCGAGCGCGGTGTGCAGCCATTTGAGCGCGAAAGGATGCGCTAGATGCAGAAAGATCGGATTGTCGAGCGACAGAGCTGCGTAGGATGTTGTTTGAGTATGTCAAGGTGACAGAGCGCACCTGAAGGGACGCGTACCATCTGGGATCTCTCTGTCTTTCGGTGTGGAGGGCGTGGCAACTGGATTATCGCCCACGAGCACGCACTCTCTCAATATTCGCTCCACAAGTTCGATGATCCAGCCCGACAACCCGACCATCTGCCAAACAGCATCTATACATTCCATTTAGTTCCTCGCAGGCCCACGACGAGGGTAATATAGACTCACCGAGGTCATAAACATCTCCTTCCTGGCAAGCCTCGAACGCATCACAACATGCTTTGAGCGATGTGATATCATGCGCGGTTTGCCAGCGGATAGTGCATAGGTCTTTCTCGGGCCCTCTATCTAGTTTTTGCGCTCGAGAGCTATCGACAACAAAGTCTACAATCAGCGACATCTACACGAAGATCAACGAACTGCTCACTTGTAGACTTCCGTCGCAACACCCAGGAGCTCCATGGTCCATACGTCCATGAGGCCGTACGAGTCCGCCTCCATGATAGCGAACGCATTGTACAGCGTGTTCACTGCTACCTCTGGCGGTAGTGTGGGCAAAGAAAGTGCATGCACGACGTCCGAGGGCGAGTACCGCGCCCGGATTGCAGCCACGAGCTGCCGGGAGAGGTCCCCATGCAGGTGACTGGCTGTGATTGACGCTAGGCCGCCTGAGACGCGCCGTGGTAGTACCTGCACGGCCGTATGGGAGCCCAGGAGGTGAGAGGAAACGCATGTGAGGAGCGCTTCGTTCGGCGAGAGCGCGACACTGACGGGCACTGCGTAAATGTCAATACCCTGTTCCACCGAAGATTGTACGGAATGCTCTACCGTCTACGTTTCCGTAGTCGACATGCGACCGTATTGGCACACTGTCCCAATCGTCGTTGATTGTCAAATCCGGACTAGGAAAACAAGCAAGGTCAACCATTGGAATTGCGAACTTCAAGGTCAGGCGTAACCACGTACAGCTTGAGGACCTCGACTGAACCAGAGGTAGTCTCTTTGGATTTCTGCTTTCGTCGAGGGAGCACTCCGCCAACATCCAAGAACCCAGCCAAAAGGCCGCCTCGACTGATGGAAGGAACAACGAAGCACGGCACCTTAGTGTTGTTAGCACGCCTCTTTTCGTCTCTGAGCACCTACCATGCGATCAGTCAAAGGAATCGAATAGGCCAATCGCGCTCATGCATGACATACCCAGTAAGGCTGGCTGGAGGAGTCACGGTTGGTGAACGTATATGAGATGATTTCGGATTTGGGTAATGATGTATCTGAATTCCTGTGGTCAAGGCTGAGTGGGAAGCTCGGGGACGCTGTACTTACAATCTCCGCCGTCCAGGAACGTCGCCGTCAGATATAGAGAGCGTGTGCCAGAACCTGGGCCTTTCGAATTGGGTTTTGCAGGCGAGGAGTTGGCCTGGGAGGGAGGTGGACAGTAGAACGCAAGATCCACAAGTTGTGCACTAGGGTGGTATAGCGGTGGGAGGGGACGTGTCACGACAGCTAGAACGTCTCGATGAGCACACGTCTTGTTCGCAGAACTTATAGGCTTACGTGACACTCCTGGGCGGTATTCAAGGCGCACTTCACACATGGATATTGTGAGCTCCTCGCCCCATAATTCCCATTCCGAGACGAACGGACTATCGGGTGCCGGAGATTGGGCCATGTCCAGGGACAACCCAAGGTCCATCGGGTTTTGAGAGACTGAAGCCGGAATTTGGGATGGCATAAGCTGTGACCGCATTGCAACCAGCACGGTCGAGTCTGCCTAGGTTAGCTGCAGAAACAAACGGCGGGCTCGGTAGATTCTACCTTGGTAACACAATCCTATAGCGGCTTTAGTGCAGATCTTGTCACCTCCAATCTTGCCTGGAGGCTCGTTATCGTTTGGTGGGTGGGCTGGGTCGATAGGTTGTAGGAGAGTTGCTCGGGTAATCTTCAGTGATGGAACGAAGGGCGGGAGGTAGCATATGTGTATTTGATGGCTTTGTGTGACTAAGAACAACAGCGGGCTTGCTACGGGTGTGAGGGGCCCAAGGGGAGGTAGACGGCTTGACGTGCCGGCCTCTGACACAGTCCACTAAACAACCATTAGACTACGATTCCTCAGGTCCCTAGCAAACAGACTGACCTCTCTGTGCCCAGACGTCCACGCGGCGGAGACAACTCCCGCACCCACGGCGAAACTCCAGTATTCCCGTACGACCCAGTTATCCAGTTGGTTTCCTCTCCGCCACAGGCAACCGACGCCATCAGCGCCTCTGCCGGGGAAGTAGGCGAAGAGCCAGTCGTCAGTGGGTGACAATGACAATACAGAAGGCGGGTCGTATGAGGCGGGAGAGTTGATGACCGGGGGAGGCGATAGCAGGGCGAATTTACGGGAAGTGGGGAAATGACGAGCAAGGACGAGGGGTTGGAACTCATCCGTAGTGAATATCACGGAAGACTTGCTCCATTGTACCGGTCTGTGAAGCCCAAGTATGTTGAGGTACAATGTATGGTAAACGGCACAGACATACCTTCGTGTACCCTCCAAGGCGTGGATAAGATCCCACCAGCCGAGGTGCCAATGTACGTTCTCCTTCGCCTTGCCTTTCGCTGCGAGCGAGATGTTCCTCTCGTGCATCGGTTCTTGCAAGTAGGGTACCACAGGATACAGTCCAGTCTCAGAAGTGGTCGTATGGCTTCCCGCAGATATCCAGCCGGTCAGCGTAGCAGTGACTTGGGCCAACTGCAGGCAGTCTTGTTCAGCCACCCGTTCGGTTGACAAGCCTGTCGGATCGGCTATATGGATTGGATGTCTATAGTTGAGCCCCCCAGGTAAGGTATACTAGGGCTGATGACTGGGTGACCAAGTACTGCTCGACCTGGTGTTCCCAAGGATCTACGCTCGAGAGGTTGGTGGACGTTAAGTGGACGTGAGAGTCGAGGCTAGGAAGCCTTGATGAAGCGCGTCATGAAGCGCGCGGAACGCGTCTCGCGCGCTCGGCGCCACCACCGCGCGAGCTCAGCTTTTCAGCCACTTTCTGAGCTGTACCATCACCACCAACGCGCGAGCCTCCGTCGTCGCACACCAGAAGTCCTGCAGAAATGCTCCAAACCGCAACAGTAGCGCGCGAGATTGACGGCGTTCAGACAGATGTGCTCATCCAAGCCTTCGCGGATCGCATCCTTGTCCTCGTAACCCAGCTAGGCAAAGTGGGAAGCCTCGTACGTTTGGTAGCCGCACATCTCATCGTCTTACGAAATTCTGACATAGTTGCAGATCCAGGCCAGTATGCCCTCTACCATGCCTCTCCTCCCCGCGCCCCCACCAGACCCTGAACAGCCCAACGTGCTCCCACTCCCGGTTCCTCCACCCTCCTTGCAGCTAACCCCTCTGCTCGGGAGCGCGCCATCGGAACGTATTCAAACACTGCACTCGTTATACGCGTCCCAGATTGCGACACTTGTGTGGACTCTCGAGGAAGCGAGCGTCCTCGAAACCGATAGGCGGCCTGTCATAGTCGGGATCGCGTTAGCAAAGTCACCCGAACCTGCTCACTCGTCCGAACTCAGTGACCATGACCGCACTGTCTTTCGTGGAGTGATGGATTTGGTTAGGGAACTGCTCTCTAGGAAGTGACGTCGCTCGTATGGTGAGATCCACGAGATCGCGTACTCTCGAAACCGCAGCACGGTACTCATGCATAGATGTCTAGATCTACCGAATCATACCATCGGTTCGCCCTCAATGAACGCTCTGAGGTCTTTGGCTGTAGCAAAGTGAATCGCTACTGTCCTGGCGTACGGGGCGAAATCATCTGCTGCTTGGGCCGACTCAGACGTTGGCACGGAGTATTGCCCGGGACGCACTGCGAGAGCCTAAACCCCGACAGCTTGAATAGCATCAGGGCGAGGAATTCGTTGGATAGCCAAACGATGTCCTCAAAGCTTGTCGGAGTATCTCATATGTACGCCAGCAGAAGTATGCTCGTCTATTTACAGTGGTGTACATCGCGCTCAAGACGTTGGTTGGGTACCCTGATCGCCGTGACGCCATACCTCCACCACTCCCTTCTCGTCCTCCCCAAAGCCACCGACTACAAGCCAGGTGTGGCCTATCGCCATTGTATTGACTTTCTCAACGCTTGTGACACTCGAGGACCACACTTGTGTTGCTTGCAGTAATGCCTGTGCATCTCTGGACACCTTGTACTCTGAGAGAACGCCTAGCAGAGAGCATGTAAATAGCTGTCCAGACTCGCGGAACGCGCTTGAACGATGGTCAAGTTAGCGCATATGTAGAGTAGAGACGGATGTGTGGAAGCTCACGTTGCGACAACGGGCCCATCGGCTACCTGCAACCACAAGCCTTCGTCCTCTTTTAGACCCTCCCATTTCCTTGAGCGTTTCTTCTTGCCTACTTGCGAGGTAGCTGGACGTTTCTCGCCGCCTCCCCCTAGCCATACTCGACCGTCGGCGGTGCTTGCAGCCAGCAAACCAGCGTCATTGATGGCGATTGAGAGCACAAAAGGTGGAGATAGGGAAACGCCCTGGCTAGTTGGAGGTGGTGCCGCTGGGCATAGCTTCTTTATCAGCGTTCTGCGGGGACGTGAGAGTTCTGTACACAAGGCTCACCGATGTCAAAGCGAGATAATATACCGCCCTGACCGATATCGAAATGCAAGAGGGCAGAGTCGTAGCCCCCGCTCAACAACTCGCTGGGACGGTCCGGGACGAACCTCACGCAGCCACAGACCTATCGAGTCCCAAGACTTGAGGCGAATGAACCTTCAACGGACTGCCGGAGTGCGACTTACTGTGGTGTGGCTATTCCTCATATGTGTGATTTTGTTGGACGAAATGTCCACAATACCAACGGAACCCGAGTCTGAACCGAACGCGAGGAATTTTCCGTTTTCACTGAGATTAAGCTGGCTGGTTGAACCCATGTCAGTCGATCCAGCATGAGGCCAACTAGTCGCAGCCAACCCGCCTCATTCAACAAATCTTCTTCGTCTTCACCGGCCACAATGGAGCATGACGCGTCTTCGATGCTCATGATCATCTGTTGAGATGTTCTTGGGAAGCGGAAGATCTATGCGACGATTCAATAACTTGCTAAGCAGAGCACCGACTCGGACGTGTAGGGTACCTTGCGGCCGCTAGCGACCCATACGCTAGCGTCTTCATTCTTCTTTGGGCGTGTCCAAACAATCGACGATATCTCGTCCCTGAGTGATTTAACTGCCCTAGACACCTTGGTCGAAGGGAGGCTGTACCACCGTACAGATCCATCGTCTGAAAAGCAATTTGAGTGCGGGTCACTTATTAGCACGTATTGACATACGTACCACATCCCACACACAACTCTTCGCCCGGGCCTAACGACAAGGCCGATACAGCTGAGGGTACTTTGATTGTCGTGCTCAGGGTAAAAGTCATGTTTTTGAGTGTACGGTCAAGAATCGAGATCAAGCCAATCGTACACAGGCGCCTATGTATGTGCTATGCCATCATCGTATCTTGCGCGCCTAATCGGGATCTGCAGTACTCGACGCCACCAGGAACAGTGCATCCGGGGTTATCTCCTTCATCCTGACTCTGACTGACGTTATTACGACCAGCACACGCACCATTCAACAGCTCGCCAGTACCAGACAAGTAATCAGATATGCCTCGAGAAAGTCAGAGCGGTCTTGTCGCGACTGAGGGCGCGCCGAACTCGATATCCGAGTTGGAGGCGTTGCTCAAGGATGATATCAAGGTCAAGGTAGCCGGTGAGTAACTTCAGCGACTACCTCAGCGTTAACGAACGTTACAACTGACATATTCAAGGCATTGATGGTCAGCTCGAAAATCTTGAGCGTAGTGAAGGTAGCGCTCACCGGTTACCTTAGTGGATGGAGTCCTTCGTGGAAAGTACATGGTATGTCGTAGATGCTGCCAAATGATGCGCCCCAGCAATGCTGAAGTCGCGTATAGTCCAAGGAGAAGTTTCTGAGTGCCGCAAGCTCGGACGGCTTCAATTTCTGCAGCGTCATCTTGCAAGTTCTTAGATTTATGTATACGTCCTATATGCCCCATCGCTTACGATTGCGCTACACAGCGGCTGGGACATACACGATGCCGTGTATTCCAAGGAACTGCTCATCTCTAACAGAGCGAACGGCTATCGCGACCTCATCGCGTCCATCGACCTTGCGACGTATCGGCGCATTCCTTGGGAGAACAACGTACCGTTCTTCTTGGTATCCTTCTTGGACCCGGATACCAAGGAGCCTATCTGTGCAGACCCCCGAGGTGTTCTGCGCAAGGTAGCTCAACGCGCACAAGCCAGGGGATGGCGATGCATCGCTGGCTGCGAATATGAGGTGTGTGCTGTTGATGATGGAATGAGTAGTTAGACTGATACCCTGCTAGTACTTCCAATTCAAAGGTCCGCGTCATGGTTGTAAGCGTGCGGTAAGTTACTGATACAAAGCAGAAACGCCGGATTCCCTCGCGAAGAAGGGGTTCAGGGATTTGCAGCCTTTGACATCAGGAAGTATGTGTAGTATATAGCATCTTCTCTTGAACTTTTGCTCACATGGGCTCACTAATAGTGCATGGGTACTCGCTCCTCCGCACGCAGCTGAATAGTGAATACTTCAACGACCTATTCGATGAGAGCCTCAAGTTCCAGGTTCCCTTGGAAGGACATCGTATGTGTCTCTTGAATTGTCTTCAGTTCTACGACATCTGAGAAATCTGGCAGATACGGAGACTGGGCCGGGCGTGTACGAGACCGCACTAGCATATACGGATGCCTTGCGCATGGCGGACAACGCGATCCTCTTCAAGTTCCTTGCAAAGAGCGTGGGCATGAAGCGCGGTGTTGTCCCCAGTTTCATGGCCAAGCCCTGGGGTAATGTGGGTGCCTTTCATGACCTCCACATTTCCGCAATACTGAACGTCTTCTCAGCTTCCCGGGTGTAGCGGGTGAGTGTAACCCTATCTGCACCCATGTGACTTCCACGACTTACTCAATGAACGCATACAGGCATATCCATGTATCGCTGCGAGATGCAACGGGGAAGAGCCTCTTTGCTTTACCAGAAGAACAGCTCAAGACTGGACGTCCGGACGCCCAGTCCGAGGACACTAGATTTATGAGCCAGGAAGGAGAATGGTTCCTCGCAGGAGTTCTCGACGGTTTGCCCGATGGTAGGGTTTTGCGTCTCTCATGCAATTGATAGATAACTGACGTATAGTGTGTAGTTATGCCCATGGTATGCTCACACGTCCTCCTTGCTGGAATCTTTGCCCAATCACACATCGTTTTCAGCTCGTCCCAACCATCAACGGATACAAGCGTCTCGTTGGCGGCGAAGCCTTCTGGGCACCCAACGCCGTCACCTACGGCTACGATTCGCGCGCTGCATCCGTCCGTATCATCTCACCTCCCTCCGTCCCGCCCTCAGCGACACGCATCGAGGTCCGCGTGCCCGGNTGCAGACATGAACCCCTACTTCGCTCTCAGCGCGATCTTTGCGCTCGGCCTGAGGGGTATCGAGAAGAAGCTCTCGCTACCGGGGCCGCCTGTGAGCAAGCTCACGCCAGAGGACAAGAAGAGCGGCAAGGTATTTGCATATTGATCGATGCGCCATCCCCCCCGACTGAGAGAGAACTTCCAACAGGTGCAGATGCTGCCCCAGTCGCTCGAGACTGCAACCGAGCGCATGATGCGCCCGGATAGTATCGCTCGCGAAGACTCGGTGTTCGGCGACGACTTCGTCGACCATTTCGGTGGCACTAGGCAGCACGAGGTCCGTCTATGGAACGAGGCGGTGACGAACTGGGAAGGTGAGCCGTGTATATCTTTTGCCTCCCTGATCACAAGACTCATGGATGGCCGGGTACGTAGTCGAGAGATACCTTGAGCTGGCTTGAAGCATGATCACGGATGGAAACAAGAGGATGTATGATACCTGCTGGAGCTTGAAAGTAATGGGTACCAATACGTATTCGTGCATGAGTGCGGTCGACATGACTTGATATATTCCAGGATCCGTACACGACCAACGTCCTTCCTTACATAGGCAGACACAACGGGATATACTTGGTGTATGGTGTCCAAAATGACCAGAACTTGATATTTGTAGCACCGTCACCCGATCGACGCCTCGTTCATCTCGTCATGCCGTGCGGCCTCTCAGGCCGCAGCATCACCGGAGGTACTGGTTTGCTCCTTGCCTCGGTTCTTATGCAGCCACTCCAAGAAGTGAGTGACATCCTGATAAAGTGCGTATCAGTGACAACATGCACGATGTAAAGTCATATCGTATAACTCACGCGAGATATGGTGCTGGCCATCGACGACTCCGCAATGAACTGAGGAATACTACCACCGGGGGTGCTCGAGGTCGCCATCCGCCATTCGACCTTCCCGTCCTCGAGCTCTCGGAGGCGCTCTACGGCGACATAGCGACCCTTGGCGCCCTTCGCCTCCTTCTTGACGTATTCTGCGTTCTCCGAGACGTCTACAGGAATGGACACAATGATACTGAGATTCGAAGGTCAGTCGTGGGGATCGGCCGATATCTCGGAAGGAACAAACGAACCCCGTCCTGGGCGACTCGGTGCTCAGCACAGCCGTATGGAGGACCGTGAAGATCCGAGGGGAGATGGGCGGGGGGGAAGTGGTATTCAAGGGACCAGATGGTCTGGGTAGGCGAGATGCGCTCGATCAAGGTGACCGTCTTGATCTCCGGGATAAACCTGGCGTTTGGTAGCATCGTTTAGTGGCACAACGTAGCGGGACCATGTGCATCCGGCCCAGACGTTGCCACACTCACTGCATCTCGTTCTCTGCTTTGTTCTCTCCAAGCTTACTCCAGAACTCGTCGAACGTCGCGTCTTCCTTGGTGTGCTCGCTAACTCGGCAGTACCAGCCGGCACCATCCTTCGGACCCTTGGAGCGAGAGAACGTCTTGACCTTGTTGTGCTGGTACGTCTTCCCCTGTTTCCAGGACATGGTGCTTTCGAGGATCTGCTTCCCTGCTTTGATAATGGCCTCTTCCGAGGGAATTTCTGCGAAGCGAGGGCGTCAGTGAGTCCGAAATAGCTGCCTCCGCTAGACAAAGCAGATAGTCGGCGTACCCGAAACCTTCACCGGGGTTATCGACAAGTACAGCTCGGATTCAGACATGGCTGCGGCTCTCAGATGAGGTGGTTCTGTTCAAGAAAGAAGGTGAGAGTGCACTTTAGTAGTGCACGAGTCGAGTGGGAAAGGGTCCATCGCAACTGTCGAACGAGTGTCGTATGGGGCCATCGTACCGAGCGGTGCACACGGTACAGCTATTATTGGGAGGTCACGTTGCCTGATAGCTAGTCGCTGTCTGATTCTGAATCGACGAACACGGGCTCCGTCGAGGGAGTGTGGTCGAGATAATTGTACGATTCAGATGCTGCACGCATATGGGACCTGAAGACATCGACGAAGGCTAGACCGGACGGGGGCCGAATACAATCGAGGAGATCAGGGTCGTCGGCATTGATGTCACCATCTCTACTCTCCACCTCCACCATCCCTGGCCAAGCTCTCTATACACTCTCGATTGTCTCGGCAAGCTCTCCGCGTCTCTTCTGTCTGACCTGCGCTTTCTTGGACCGTAATGGCTATGCCGGGAATGGCTTTCGCGAGGTGTGCGGAGCATCACATCGTGCAGGAGGCATGGCATGGCGTCTCTCGGCGCGGCTTAACGTACCAGAAGCAGCATATTGAGACCACAAGATGAAGCATCCCCGTGAGGGACAGTTCCTTGTTGGTGTTCCTTGACACAGCTTCGTGGTGGTATGATATTAGGGTCACTTCGGCTGCAGCCCTGGGGGCCAGAACCTCCCTCGCACGGCGTCAAAGCCCTGACGTTCGACTTGCCGTCTCCCACCTCGCAGCGCGGTATGGCAAGTGCGACCGCTACCCCCCCNAGGCCTCCGTCGTCGAGAGCCCCCAGATGGCCGGCTCGCAGGAGAATCCGAGACTGACACTGGCCCATTTGCTACATCCAGAGCACTGGGAACTCCCGGAGTGGAACGGACCGCAGTGAGTTCATTACAGCCCTGTACGATCCGCAGCAGATTGAGAACAGTATGCGGATTCCTGATATACCAGCCTCGACGACGTTGAGGGATTGATCGACAAGGTACGCTCAGCTCTTGTCACTTTAACTCAGCAAACACCGTAACACGGGCTCACAATCGTCTTCGTAGGTGGACGGGCTCGACCACTCAATTGCACTTCTCAGGAGGTACCGGAACACCCTGCGTCCCATCCATAGACTCTCGCCCGACATCTTGGCGTTGATCTTCCTCCAACTCGTCGACGGTCAGGATGACCCTCTGAGCTCGCGGTTCGGCTCCGTCCCATGGGCTTACGTCGCGCACGTCTGCTATCGTTGGCGCGTTATTGCCCTCGCCTGCGCTGGGCTGTGGACACAAATAGGTACGATGTACCCTGCGGCAGCGTTGGCATGCCTGGAACGGTCTGTGGACGCGCCGCTGTCTCTTGTGGTTCATGCCGGAGCGGACGCCGATAACTCGACACAAGTAATCAACCGCGTGCGCCCTCACATGCACCGCATGCGCCATCTCTACATTCCTTGGATGCACATCCACGACGACGACGGAAATATGGCACCCTTCCTGACCTCTCTCTTGGAAGCACCCGCGCCTCAGCTAGAGACGTTCCACGTTTTCCATGTCAGGGCAGACGGCCAGTGCTTCACGCTCCCGACGGTCTTCGGCGGTAACACACCTCGTCTCCGCATCCTGAAGATGTCGTACTGTTCTCCGCGAATAGACCGGATCACGTTTGGCAACCTCAGGCATCTGTACATCCGAGGCAGGAAGCGCGATCCTATCTCGCTGGAGGTGTCGCAGCTGCTCGAAATACTGGAGGCATGTCCTAAACTGGAGGTTCTCGTCACTGTCAAGGCGCGCTTCGTCCAAAATCAGCCTCTTGAGCAAGAGGGCGAGCCCTTCCGTCAGATACGATTGGACAACCTTCGGCGGATGGATATATCACGCTGCGCTGCATCTGTCGTTTCTAATCTACTCAGGCGACTCGTCGTGCCGAACTGCCAGTTATCCATGGACGTCTGGATAGAACGACGGAGCGACTTCAAGTTCCAGTTCGGAATCCCTGATGAACTCTGCGATGAGCACCCTCTGCGCGATATCCGCAAACTGCAGGTCGAGTATCGTAGCTCAGCCGGCGGGGTGTTAATCCAAGGCATGACCAGCATACACCCCTTCTTGATCATTGCTAAGATCGACCCGGGGAGCGACATTGGCGACATGCCGACTGTATCAGGTCCGATATTGCTTTCGCTTGTCAAGACGCTTGACTTGACGTTGCTCACGGAGTTCACGATCACGGAGACGTCGTTCTACCACCCACACGTCGGATTCTCAAAGGACCTCTGGATACAAGCCCTCTCACGCATGCCCCTCCTCCGTGCACTTCACATACGTCTGCAGAGTATTTCAGAGAGCGGTTTCTGTCGGGTCATTCTATCCGCGTTGTCAACCACGGACGAGATCACCGGTAGACTATTGTGCCCCAACCTGGAGACGATCACGCTCAGAGACGACCGGACATGGTCGTCGCTACAGTGGTACAAGTTCGCGAAGACGCGCAAGGCCCAAGGACATCCACTGAAACGACTGTCGTTATGTCTACCCCACTACGAAAACGTGGAGGACATGGCGGAGACTGATTTGGCGGAGCTGCGAGAAGTGGTGGAAGCCGTTGACCTTGATCCTCCGATGTCGCCTCGGATCGAGTTCTCAGCAGCGGTGTGGTGAAAAAGGTTTAGGTTTGTTCCCGGATGGATATCTCATGGTCTGTACGATTGTCTGTTGCTGTCGAGTTGCTCTTACCTCGTGTACTTTCTTCTCTTGTTTGTGTTATCGTCGCCGTCGCACCACTTATTTGAGAAAGGCATTACGAAATTAGCTACAGTGTACCAGAGGTTGTGTACGTTAGATCTCCTGCAATGATGTTGAGGTGTGCAGAGACGATGGTGGATAGAGCGATGCCGCCCAAGCAATGTCGAAGACTGGCAAAGGGGTCGGTCATGATGATACCGTCGCCTCTGCTTTCTTGAATGCGGCGAGGTCGACAAGGCCGAAGAAGCGACTCCGCCCTTGAGTTTGCTCGTCCCGGGGGAGCTTTTCGCCCTTGTTTAGGACAATGCCGACAAACTTGCGGTCCTTGCGAGAACCCGGCACCTTGTAGAAACGCACGTATCCTGGGACTGTGGCATATAGTGTGTGGTCCCGGCCCATTTTGACCTAGCCCGAGCACGGTTAGGCCTAAGCGCATCGTAGAGGACGTATTGAGGGACGTACGTGTTGGCCAGGGTGGAACACAGTACCACGTTGGCGAACGAGGATGTTACCGGGAATCACGAATTCGTCTGTTTTGCTCCTCCGTTGGCTCCGTGGTCATGTAGCGATAGCGTGGGACGTACCAGAAAACTTCTTCACACCCAACCGTTTTCCTGGTGACCCTCCATGGTTGGAAACCGTTCCTCCGGCACGCTTGGTGGCCGTACGGACAGAGCCCAGACCTAATGGAATAACGGACACGGTCAGCGGTGAATTCAATTGTACATGCTATACGTGACGGGTATTGTGAACGCACCTGCGGGCTTGAAGGGGTTTCTGAGGAGTTCCGCGCAACGCCAAAGGCCCTGGAGGGACATGGCGTACTATTGTTGTCTGGCCGAGGCAAAGACAAGGACAAGGAACAGGCAGTGGCACGGACACAAGAGACTCAGACGGTCCAGCAGTGGTACGCTCAAGACGCTCGGCTTATATAAGCCAATATCTAAGAGCTACTTGGACGCGATCTCGCACCGCCGTCGATTCGACTACTCCCTCCATCAAACCACCATCGTCCGCCCCTACTCTTCCTCCTACTACACCTTCCGCCATGGTTCTTCTTGTCACCTCCGATAACGAGCAGTTCGTCGTGGACAAGGAGGTCGCCGAGCGCAGCGTCCTCATTAAGAACATGCTGGAGGGTGCGCTACGCTTGCTTCTCCGGGACTGCGTGCAGTGCGACTGACTTTNGGGGCCTTTTTCCGCAGATGTCGGCGAGAGCGACCAGCCCATTCCTCTCCCCAACGTATCATCAAGCGTTCTGAAGAAGGTAGGGACCATTTCAAGTAGGTTTGGAGTGGTGCTCATCGACGCCACACAGGTTCTCGAGTATTGCGAACACCACCGGGGAGAGCCTCTGCCCGCTGCGGATGCCGAGCAGACCCAGGACGAGACGCGGAAGCGGACGACTGACATTAGCGAATGGGACCAGAAGTTCATCACCGTTGATCAGGAGATGCTCTTCGAAATCATCCTTGCCGCCAACTACCTCGATATCAAGCCCCTCCTGTGAGTCCAATCATCCACGCATCTTGCTCCTGGACAGTAGAGCTGACTCTTGTTCGGTTCAGTGACGTCGGCTGCAAGACGGTCGCCAACATGATCAAGGGCAAGACCCCTGAAGAGATCCGCAAACTCTTCAACATCGTCAACGACTTCACTCCTGAGGAGGAGGTAAAGTCATTGCCCGCTTTTTTGCTGCATTGGCTCACACACGTCTTGCAACACAGGCTCAGATCAAGAAGGAAAACGTAAGTTCTCAGCTTCCCAGCCTTTATTACACCGAACTGACAATCTGGCTGTCCGATAGGAATGGGCGGAGGACCGCTAGACCTCTTCCGCAGGGTGCTTGGAAGGCGTATATCGTAATTTGTCGCTGCGCTGTGTACATGTTTTCTGACTCACCTTCTGTATTCATACCTCATGAGAAAACTCCGCGACCTGCTGCCTCTCCTCGTGTCTGTATGCGTGTTGATAACCTTGGCTTCTTCTATGCATACACGCTGTGTGCTGCGGAACACGACCACCACGCCTAAGCTTCAAGGCTAAGGCTGAGTCAAGTCAATCTGATGCCAGTGTCATCTGGACCACCATGCGTGTCTCCTTTGCATTGGCAATGCCTGACGACTCGATTTGCGGCTCCGGCGTCACGCGTATATCTGCCCTGTCGTCGCCGACCGTGACGCGCGACGCGTGAGATACAAGGATAGCCCACGTGATTTTGTCACACCCGTGGCCCGCTTTGGGCGGGTGGCGGGCTGAGGAGTGCAGTGTAAACCTTGCCTTAGTCTATACCCACCCGCGATTAGTGTCACTGTGCTCTCCTGCTGCTCGCCGCTGTAATGCCTCGAATACCGGATCTGCCTGGAATACCTATCCCACACAACTCGCAACAGGAGCAGTGGCTGAAGCAATGTGTGGCGGCCCTTTGTGGACTGGAGAATCAACGGTATGTGGCGCAGGGGCGTACCCGCGGAACAACCATCTTAAACCATGTCCTCGATCAATCAGCTTTCCTGGAAGTCAGCCTGTGAGCTTTGCTGCAAAGGATTTGGAGAAGTTGGAGAAAGAAGAGTGCGCAATATCTATACATTTGACCGATTGCTCGAGTTGACTTGGGAGGGATGCTCTGCAACAGCTTCTGGGTCGCTGAGAAATCAGACGGCGTGCGCGTCCTCCTATTCGTGTATACGGACGTCAATAGCATGGACCAGACAGTCTTTATCGTAAGTGTTCAAGCCGCCTTGGGGGGACTTGTGGTCTTGAACGTTACCGTGTGCTCGTCCCTCCAGATTGACCGCCACAACTCGTACCGCGAGATCCATGGCTTGTACTTTCCCAACTTCGAGGACCCTAGGAAACCTTTGCGGAGCTCCATCGTGGACGGAGAACTGGTCATCGACGTCGACCCGCGTACCAAGCAAGTTTGTGGCGTCCACTCAACGGAACTTCTGACACATGCTCATATTTTGATCCTAGGAGACGTTGCGATTCCTCGCGTTCGACTGTCTGGTTGTCAACGACCAAAACGTGATGGGCCGAACGCTGGACAAGCGATACGGGGTCCGTTCACCATATTGCGACATATTCGTAGTTGGTGTCGCTCATGCGGACATTTTGCAGCGTCTCAAGGAATGGATGTACAAGCCGTATCAAAAAATGCTACGCGACCATCCACATATGGCAATGTCCCAACCATTCGAGTAAGTCAACGACAATAGCTTACAATCGCGGCGGACGGTTGGTAACACCCGCACAGCTTCAAGGTCAAAGAAGTCAAATTCTCATACCACGTAGAAGACGTGTTCAATATCGACATCCCCCAACTACACCATGGCAACGATGGGCTCATCTACACGTGTGTCAATTCACCGTATGCGCCTGGCACCGACCCCAACATGTACGTAGCTACTCCGCGGCTTTGCGCCATCCGACATGAGCTGACTACCGCCCGAAGTTTGAAATGGAAGCCCCCNTTCTGAAAACTCTATTGACTTCAAGCTCGTTCTGCGATTTCCGCCGACGCCAGGGAAGCCAATGGTACCCGACTTTCAGACCAAGCCCATCTTTGAGCTGCATGTATGGTGCGGAGATGACCGCGGCAAGCCGCGGTATGAGTTCTACGACGTCATGCACGTTGAGGACGACGAATGGGAGCGGTATGCTAGCAATAGACTTCACTTTGGAAGGATTGATCGCTGATCTCGCATGTGCCTGCAGGATGAAAGGCTCAAACGAGCAGCTTGACGATCGCATCGTGGAGGTGCACTGGGATTCTGCCGGCGAGCACTGGCGCATGATGCGCTTCCGTGACGACAAGCCGAACGGGAATCACAAGTCCGTCGTCGACAACATCATCAAGAGCATCGCGGACGGCGTCGAGAAGGACGCTGTACGTCAACCTCTTCGCTCAATACTTAGCGATTGTGCTTCACTGACTGCCTCTGTATAATCTAACACCAGCTCCTCGCGCGCTCCGCCTCCATCCGAAATCACTGGAAAGCGCGGCTCGGCCAGCCTCCAGGCCCACCCCCACAACAACAGCAACAGCAACAACAACAACACGCCCCCCGTCACCTCCCGCCCCGCCCCGCCCAGGCGCAAAAGCCCCCACCGCCTCCCGCACACGCCTTGCCGCCACGACCACCGCCGCCAATCGACGCCCCGCGCGCGGAGCCGCGGTATGGGCCCCTCGCGCCGTCGCGATGGAGCAAGGTCACGGGGCCCGAGATGGTTGCGGGGATGTACAGGTGAATGAGGCGGCGTGGACATGGCCCTAGGTCGGCTAGGGCGCGTCGTGCTGCCCTCGCTGGGTCTCACTTCGGCCATGAGGCGATAGGCAGCATTGTGTGCGGGTGGGCGGGAGGCCTCCGATGCCCGGGTTGCCGACGCGTGCACTACGCACGACAGGCTGCCGTGCGGGTTGCAAGTTTGCGGTGGCTCTTGTCCGCCATTGAGCTCTCCCGGCGGGCGAATGATGAGCGACCGCAGATCTAGTGGGTAGGTGGTAGGAGAAGGCTCGGAGAGGGAGAGAGGGAAGATCGGTATTGTACAGATGCCCCATGAAACGGACTCGGACTCGGACTTACGCTTGCTTCATCCCACCATTCATGTACATGTTGTTGTAACTTACTCAGGGCGAGAATGCTGCCCCATGGCCATGGCCACACGACCACCAGCTTACGACAGCCTTCATGCATAACACGCATTCCAGTTCCAGTCTTCCAGAGAGACGTCCGAATCATCCGATTCCGAGGCGAGTGTCTGCGCGCCCCCGCTCGATTGCGAATACTTGAGATACTTGAGCACCTGCGACGTCGACGTCGATTCGTTCGTATGTATGTACACACACCACCACCCTCGTATGTACAGCAACGGCAGACCGGCTACATGTAAGCTACATAGCGTACACACAGCCGCGCGAATAACCCTCCTTGGGGTAGGAGGGCTTTTGGACGAGTAAGTGGGGGGTAGAGAACAGGGGCGAGGGTATTGGAGGCGAGGGAGAGGGGGNAGGATGAGGGGGAGAAGGGGAGGGATGATTTGTCGTAAGAGGTCATTATTATCACTGGCTGCCCCTCTGGCAGCACCATCTTCGTCGTCTTCGTCTTCGTCAACATCATCATCGTCGTCGTCTTCATCCACGTCTTCATCATGAACAACCAAATGAGACAGCAGCAGCGGCCGACCAAGTGGACGCGCTGTGTACACTGTATGTAGAAGGGAGGAGGAGGAAGGGTAGTACCGGAAAGCGAGCAATTGCAAGCAACAACACAAGAGGGCAAGCGGACAGCGAGACAGAGGAACAGCGTGTGTGAGTGAGACCGAAACCGAGGGGTGGGCGGTAGGGAGGAAGGGATATAGCGAACAAGAGAGGAATGCATGTCTAGTTGTTACACTGACGATGGCGAGGAGGCGGGGCCGTCGGCGGGTTTGTGGAGTCCGACCGACCGGGGGAAGTGTGAAGGAGGCGCAGAAAACAAGCAGAGGAGCGAACACCCAAGGAATACAAGCTTGACGCAGGAACGCGCGGAACTCGGGGCACGGTGAGGGGAGGGGGGCGCGTACGCGTACGCGACATCGACGAGACACGGCGCGGTCTCAGAACAAATAATGGAGAGCTCGACGCACGCGCATTCGGGGTATGGAGGGGGGGGNTCCTCGGACTGGCCAGGAAAATCCGGGGCACGTTGGCCACATCGATGCGGTCGTCCTCAGGCAAGAGAGCACGGGTCAGGAACGGGAACTCAGGTGGACCAGGCGTGGACGTGAGCGTAGGCGTAGGCGTGAGAGGCTCGTGAGGCGCATGCGCGGATCGCGCGACGCGGCGTGGACGTGGATGTGTGGACGTGAGCGTGAGCGTGGAACGGTACATTGCTGCACTGCGCGGAATGCGGAACGGTTCGGAAGATGCGTGTCGGTACCCGGTCGCGGAACGATGCACGATGGATGGAAGATGAGGGGAATTCGTGTGAAGTTGTGGTGAAACAAGATTGCAAAAGTACACTGTCCGGGAGATGAGGATGAATGAGATGCATGCGGGGCGGCCTGCCTGTGCGGGGAACGCCTTGAGAGAGACGAGATGGAGAGGAAACAAATGGATAGAAAGCGGGCTTGTCTCAAGAGGCTGTCTGGGATGGACCTGGGCAGTAGGGAACTAACCGGCTAAGCTGCGACAGTATGATGTAGTGCCAAGCAGTACGGCGAATGTTCCCTTGTGGGTACGAGTCGGTCGTCGATCCACCAGGCCCAACATGATGAAGACGGATGCAAGGTATCAGAAGAGATGCCCGTTAATCAATGGCCCGCGAAGAGAAGATGGAGTGAGAGGCGCGAGGGGAAACAAGAGGATGCGGCCTATGCCTTTTCTTCATCCGCGATCTTACACCCAGCTCTCCCACACCGGGGAGAGTGGTACCGCTAGCGCCTTAGTAGAACAGGTCGTCCATCTCGTTGTCCTCCATTGTGGACGAGAAGAAAGGCGGGGGCGCTGGAATATCCTCGCCAAACGGATCGTCGTCGAACCGGTTGAACGCGGAGAGTTGGAACTCAACCGCAGAGTAGCTCACGGACCGTGTGGCAAGGGCCGGCGCGCGCGCATTCGCAGGACGGCGAGGCGCAAGGCTGGTTGCGAAAGCGGGCGGATAAGCAGGCGCCATTGGCCGGAGGACGTCCAGGTACGTCGGTAAGGGGCAGAGCGCGTCCTCGGGCGTGCTCTCGACCGACGACTGCGACGATGTCGATGCGTGCCTGCGAAGAGGGGTCCGCGGGGCGATCGAGAGCGACGCGAACTGGGGCAGAGGAGATACAGCCTATGTGAATGAGCGCTTGATGGTCAGCCAACTGGCGGTGGCGTGCGGCAAGTGTCTGTTAGACTGACCTCGGGGGAACTCATACCAAACGACGAGTCGTCCGTAGATACATCCCAAAGGGGGCTTGAGAGGAGATCACCCTCGTAGCTACCGCCGACGGACGGAGCGGCGATAGTGGCAGCGGGNCGGTGACGCCACAGGGGACGGGGNCCGAGAGGGCGTCCACGAGGGGGGACGTCGAGAGCATCACCGTGACGAACCTGCACGTTCTCTGCCGCACCCTGATCAACCTCATCGTCGTCCGCACCTGGGGGACCTGGCACAAAGTCGCGCTCGATGTCATGTACGAGCCACCAGTCGATGTCTGCGAGAACGCGACGGTTGGCGGTTTCTGAGCCGGAGGACCTGCGGGGCGGGTGGCTGACCACACGAGTCGGGTGACTGGTGGTAGCGGTGGACGAGGAGTAGGTGTAGGGACAAGACCTGACCGARGGGGAAGACAGGGTGCGGCGAAGAGAAGGCATGGCGACGTCTGGAGCTGGCCGGGGGCGGGGGGNAGTACCTGTGAGGGAGTGGGTGGTCAACGACGAGGCAGACGAGGAGAGCGACGGCGAGGCCGAGACAGTCGAGGAGGAGGTCGACGTCGACGGCTGCCAGACGCAAAGTCCTTGAGAGACGAGACGGGGGAGAGGGCGGCCCTGGCGAGGGGCCTATATATGATTTTTATACGTGGGCACTGATTCGGATTCGGATGTGAAGAACGTGAAGGTAAAAGGTGCATCCCCTTCCCTCTCCCTTTCGCAAACAGCGCCGACCGCGTTCGCACACATTACTGCTCCCGCAACATTATATACAACATACATCCCCTTTGCACCCTTGGAACATCCACGCACATACCCTCTTTCCTCGCAGAACGGCCAGTATGGAGAGCGGTCGGTCGCGTGCATGCAGACAGCACGCGCGACTCGCGAGATCTGACCCACGCCCAGCCGCGCGGGGTTGGCGCTACCGCCGCCCACGTCATGGCGTTGATAACCCGGACTCGGAGTGCGACGGACTGATCTCGCTCCTAGTATTCATCTCCCATCCTCATTGCGCCAGAACCTCGTGTCCTGCCTTTCGCAACCATTCAACCAATCCACTCCCATCACCCCAGCCCTAGACGCGAACTTTCGCCCTTTGTATACCGCCACAGTTGCTACCCGACCTTGACCTTGACCTTCGTCTATTCACCCTCTGCTCGAATACAAAGCCACGCTCCGGCCAATCCCTGCGCGTGCCTTCTTCCCTTCCACTCTCTCCCGCGTCCTTCTTGTTTCCTCCCAAGCCCAATCTATCCATATCTGCCATCGCCTTCTTTGCCTCCATCAACTTGTCGCTCGCAGCACCTTCGCCGTCGCGCCTCCGCACGCCGCTCCATCAACTACCCGGTCCGTACTACGTCGCCTGCCACAAAACCATCAGGTAAATATGTCCTCGTCCTCCACCCCGTGCTCGACGGCCCCACCCCTAGGCACGCTCGACGGCCATATCCCCGACGTTCGCGAGACCTTTAGGCGTGTGGACGCAATCTTTGATGCGCTCGCGTTCAACCTCCCTTCGCGCCCATGTGCTCCTGCCGAGTGTGTGAGACGCCGTTCTTCTCAGCCACAGACGCGTTCCCCTCCACCTCTCGACGCGTCTTACTCCTCCCTGGACGCGTCCTCTGTCCGGATCGCGCCAGTGAACACGTCTTGAAATGCTTTGAGACGCGCAAACGCGTCCGTTTGCGCTCCACGACGCGTCGCGAGCCCCGAACGCCACCTCTGCATCTCCGCGAGCGTGGGATTGCGGACCGGCCGGGACATCCACCTCCTCGTTCGTATGTCGACATCGCCTTCCATATTGATGTCGCGCACGCCCACCGCCGCGCCGGTATGAATCCCGCCTCCTTCTTCCGAAACCGGGTGCACTCTTACCTGCTCCGCGTTCGAACGCAGTCCAGACTTGGGTGGTGACGACCCGCTTCTCGTGCGGGCTTCGTGGCCGGTCCCGCGCGGATTCTCCGTTAAGACACCGGGCTGACCACGTACATTGCGCACCGTTCCCCAGAGAAATCTCAGCCATGGAAGCTGGGACGCATCTGCGTCAGCAACAGAACGGTCCTGACACGTCCTTGACGTCCGCCGAGCGTCGCAGCGACGTGCTGCCTGGTAGCACCGCGAGCGCCGTACGTCTTTGGCTACCAACGGCAAGTGACCGCCCTGCTTCGGCCACTATCCAGGGTCCGACGTGAACGCCGTCGCGCGCGGACTTTGGGGACGCGGCCAGGAAGCGCTGTGTACTCACACGAGGCGCGATACAATGCGGACGGGCTCCCACCGCGCAAAGTGCTATTTGACGTGGTCGATGGAGGCTGGAGCTGACACTGCCGCCGAGTCTGAATGTTGAATGCGCGCGTCCCGTCTCGGCCGCAGCCTGAGCGGCCAGGAGGGTCGTGAGGATCCAGGGGCGATTGGCGGGATTGATTCAAGAACTAGAAAGGCAATGCGCTTGCTCGGGACGTGGTCTTTGCGCAGATAGATGCAGAGCTAATCAGACGGTGAGCAACTTTACGAACGCGAGGCACGAATGGCTGGAAGTTGGATAACGTGGATGACGGTATTGTGACGCTCTTTTGACGGAATGCAGGCTTGCGCGGATGGAACATACTGTAGACGGCAGGCGTGTTGATTGTGTTTTTATCATTCAAACGTCTTTCTGGAATCGCCGTAATGCAGTGCGGGAGTCTGCAGGGACATCAGCACGCGGTGTACAATGCGCATTCAGAGTGCCTCGCCGCTGCAGCGTCGAAACGTTTGAGTGTTGTAGCCTAGGTGACGTACCCGATATTGGCATAATCCACAACAAATGCTCGCGTAACCAAACATGGACGGGAAACCTGTCGCAGAGGCTGCATCTGCGACACAGCCCAGCCCACACCGCCAATTCGCGTGCCTAACGATCTACCCTGGCCTGGGAAATCCGACATATGATTGAGCGTTCCTACTTGCATTCCATATCGGGAGGGACGGTGCAGGAAGCGCGTACGGGTGTAGCGCGTGTTCCCGATTGGCGAAGGGAGATCCGGGGACTCGGGGCGGGGGAGCGCTTGGCGGGCGCGCGATGCGAGATTCGCGATCCAGTCATGCGCATCGTATCGCATCACTCCATTCAGAGCTGTGGCTGCTCCCTGTCGCGCGACATGCACGACCTCCGCCTCGGACGCGCCCAGTGTAGCTTATCTCGTCCGCCGTATCCTACCCGTCTCTCTCCTTCGTGCCAGCGCATACCTCTCCTGCATACCCCGATCGATACCTCAYAGACTCACTAGAGCTAGAAYWTACGCAGGAACACCACCAACTCARCAAGCATGTCSACYCTCCAGCTCTTCTACGGCGCGCTCATCACCCCCGTATCGCTCACCGCGTACCGCGCCCTCCCNGCACGCGCTGCTCGCCGTCTCGCGCGACACGGGCGACATCGCGTGGCTCGAGGACGACGTCCCCGCGGGCGCGCTCCAGGACGCCCTCGCCCGGCACGGCGTGCTCGCGGAGGAGGTGGACATCGTCGAGCTCAAGCTTGGCGAGTTCCTCATGCCCGGGTTCGTCGACACGCATATCGTACGTGCGCCCTTTCTATGTATATCCCATGTTTGAGAGAGGGTGCGTCTGACTGACGAGGGCGGAATGGTGTAGCATGCACCGCAGGTACCGAATATTGGCAGGTGAGTCCATATCGAGCCTCAATGCGGGGTAGCGAGTGCGGGGTGCGGGGTGTAGGCGTCCATGCAAACCTGTGTGCTCACGCGCTCCATTCCTTGCACGCGCAGCGGGCAGCAGTACGAACTCCTCGACTGGCTCGAGCACGTCACGTTCCCGATGGAGTCGAGGTTCTCCGATCCCGACTTCGCGAGGCGGGCGTATACGTCGGTGATTAAGCGGACCATCGACTACGGGGTGAGCATATCTGTCGCGAAATAGACCTGCATTGGTGTGTGTATGCTGATTACTGGAATAACCGTGCGGTGTGTACGGTGTCGGAATGCATGGATAGTCGACGACATGCTGCTATTATGGAACGCTGCACTTGGAAGGCACCAAGGTCCTCGCGGACGTGATCCACAAATACGGTACGTAGCACTAACTCGCAGACCGTAGCCAATATTCTGACTTCGGACCTTCGCGCGACCGCGCAGGTCAGCGAGCATTCGTCGGGGTAGGTAAGTCCATCGTAATCTCGGGTACTCGTCATCCTCACCTTGCGCTCTCGCATCCTCTCAGAAATGTAACATGGACCGCAACTCGCCATCATACTACATCGAGCCCTCCGCCTCCGCCTCGCTCGAGGCCACCCGCGAGCTGATCACACACATCCGGTCCCTCCCTCTCCCTCTCCCCTCCAGCTCTCCATCGAGCCCTAGTTCTCCCCAGCGCGCAGAGCCGCTCGTGCGCCCCATCCTGACGCCGCGCTTCGCGATCTCGTGCTCGCACGAGCTCCTCGCCGGGCTCGGGGCGATCGCCGCGGCGGACCCCACTTTGCACATCCAGACGCACATCTCCGAGAACGAGAGCGAGATCGCGTTCACGAAGGAGCTCTTCCCGCCGGAGAGCCTCCCGGAGCCCCCTGTGCCCCTCCCCACTCGCAACGGCGTCAACGGGGCAAGCAAGCGCGCTGCRCAGGAGAAGGGGGAGGGGAAGGAGAAGGAGAAGGGMAAGGGGACCTATGCGGGGGTGTACAACGCGTTCGGGCTGCTGAGGGAGAACACCGTCCTCGCGCACGCGGTGCACCTCGAGGAGGAAGAGGTGGAGATCATCAAGGCGCGCGGGGCGGGCATCAGCCACTGCCCGACGAGCAACTTCAACCTCCGGAGCGGGTGCGCGCGCATCGGCATGTTGCTCGACCGCGGCATCAAGGTAAGCGTCTCCCTCTCCCCAATACCCAATATCTCCTGCATTCTACGTCGCACGCACACCCCGACTGACGCGAGCGCGCAGGTGAGCCTGGGGACAGACGTCTCGGGCGGGTTCTCGCCCTCGATCCTCGCCGCGGTGCAGCACGCGAGCATGTGCTCCAAGGTCGTCGCGATGGAGGCGCACGCCGCCGGGCGCGCCCCGCCCCCCTCCACGCGCTTCACCGACCGGCAGCTGCCCGTCGCGACGCTGCTCTACCTCGCGACGCARGGCGGGGCGGACGTGTGCGCAATGGGCGCGCGGACGGGCGCGCTCGTGCCGGGCCGGGCGTTCGACGCGCTCGTCGTGAGCGTGCGGAGCG
>JAPEVG010000226.1:0-57724 GCA_029747595.1 Trametes cubensis | reverse complement strand
AGGCACAAGACCAACTATGGGCAGTCGTGTTCGCATCCGCACCAGCCAACGCGACGCTCTGGACCACAGACAACACGAGCACGACGTTCCAGCTGGACGGCGCGGGCCTGCACCTCGTCAACACGTCGCTCACCCTAGGGGGGTACATGCGCGGCACGCTGGAGCGCGGCAACGAGACGTTCGTCGACATCAGGCCGCCCGACGAGGAGTACACGTTCCAGACGAGCATCAAGGAGTACAACTTCAACGTGTTCGTCGCGCTGGGGGCGGCGTTGTAGGCGTGCGGTCCGAGGAGTCTGGCATCTGTGTAGGTGTAATGGGACTCGGAGACGTAGGGGAGATGTGTGTCGTGGGGGNAATCGCACGCATCTTTGGTCGCGGACTCGAAGGCTGTTGTTGTATCTTTTTGCGAGCGTCGTGCGATGTTTCGCCATCGATGCCTCTATTTATGTACCTCAGGGGGACTATACCTGCCAGCGATGAGGCTTGAAGGTGCTCGCCGCATACTGCAGTGTAGATACACTGGAATGAGGGGTAGATGTATCTACGACAGGCTCTCTGGTCAGGGTGTCATGCGATACATTCCCAAAGGCGATGACAGTAGTCAGTTTGTGCAGCATTCCGAGCGGGAGCTGGAGCTACTGCAGCGCAGGCATTGATGGAGGTATGGTATTACCGATGACCGAGCCAGTCAATCATTAGCACGGTGCAGGCACAGTCAAAGTCGGCGCTGCGAGCAGTGCGAGAACGAGATAACTCGAAGTCGGCGGCGTTGCGTTGCATGGCAGCAGAAAAGGCTATCTGGGCGCGTTGTTTTAGGATGGCGGTGCGGCCATCTGGTATCGCAGCTCGTGATGCCAGAGGTGATCAAGCAGCTAGTGTGCGCAGGGGCACAGTCAAGATGTCGGGCTGCGATCAGACAATGTTAATCGGCCAGGAAAAATGAAAGCGACCTCTATGAGTGAAGAACTCACCCCAGCACAACATTCATTCAAAAGACTCGCCCGAGCGATCCTGTGGCACATGTCAGGCAGTTTTCGCCCGCGCAGTCGGGCTACACGGACTGATCATGGGTACACTGACCCATAGCTTACGGTTTTGTCAGGACCTGCCAAGCATGAGGTCGAGGACTTCGCAAAACTGTTGTGCTATAACAGTTCGGCATTCATGGTGCAGCGGCTGATAGATATCTGTCGAGATGTTGGTCTATGCATTGATGACAGTCGACTGGAGCCTGGGCGGCGAAGCCCCAAAAATGAGGCTACCCAGTACCGTACTCAACAAGTATCGACTCAGTGTATATGGATATCCTTGAGTTTTGTGACATGATACTGCGACATTGCTTGGGTATAGCGATGCACAGCAAACGTTGAAAATACACGGGCATCTCGCACGCCGATGTGGTCGACGGAGTCGGTTCGTAGAAATGCAATGCGGGCAATACGGGACCCGGGAGTAGCCGGCGATGCCCGAAAAGGAAGGTAAGAAGGTTTGCTGTCCCTGGCGCTAGCAGCCACTTATCGAACGACCACCATCGACCTCGTTACCACAGAGCCGCGACCAACATAAACCCAGTTTATCATCACCAAAATGATAAACTTGAAGATGCAAAGTATGTACCGAGCGGATGTGTCTCATGCACTTCGACAGGATGACCGGTGGGCAATATTTGTCACTGCCGTCATACCCCTGGTATCCATCAGTGGCAAGGCCGAGTCCATCACCACCGACCAAGCACCACCCGCGCCCGAGTCGCGATGCTGGGTATGCTTTGCACGGCCGCGTACTTTGACACGAACTTGACTGCAGCATATAAATACCACAGACAAGATGGATACCTTCAGCGGCCTGACACCAGCTCCAAGTCGTTCCTCACTTCCTTCGACTGAGACGTTGAACGTCCGGTCCTTCCACCCTTTCTTTCGCCCAGCTTCTTTGGTGCAGGAACACCACAAACTATACGGCAGAGCCTCTAAGAGGTAACGACAGAAGACACGACATGACGGCCTCTTTCGCAAAGCTCGGAGCGTTGGTCGCCGTCGCGGGTATGACAGCAGCATACCCGTTGACCTGGAAGAGGCAGGATACTGGTGCATCCAAGTTGGTGGTTGCACATCACATTGTCGGCCTTACTGGAGGAAACCCCGCTGGCGCATTTACCTTGGATACCTGGACCAACGACATCAAGCTTGCCTCGTCAAACGGCATCGATGGATTTGCCTTGAACATCGGTGCAGACGATTTCACCTTTCAGCAAGTCGGTCTTGCGTACGCAGTTATTATTCATGCATAGTGACTCAGAATGGCTTATTAGACTTGTATTATAGCTACCAGGCGGCCGCGAGCGTTAGCCCCGACTTCAAGCTTTTCCTGTCATTAGACATGGGGTACGCTATCCTGTAATACTGTCTATATTCAATAGTCTCATAGACTACTTTCCTTCAGCGCCATCGACGCCCAGATTGGCTGCAACAAGCCCGAAGCTGGTGATTTTCTTCGTAATGTGACGAACACCTTCATTACGCAGCCCAACCAGCTCCAGATTGACGGTAAAGCACTGGTCTCGACGTTCGCTGGGGAGCTCTGCACCCTTGGCGGGGCAGATGTTTTCACTGGCTGGAACACCGAGTTCACTCAGCACCCTGACATAGCGGGCAAGATCCACTTCGTCCCCTCGTTCTTCATCGACATCCAGCAATTCAAGAATTTCAACAATGTTTTAGACGGAGATTTCAACGTAAGTCGCTCAGAGTGTTTGCCCTGTATCACATTTGTACTCAACTCTTCAAATTAATAGTTCAACGGGGGCTGGCCGATCACCTTCACTACGGACAATGGTGCTGCCCAGCAACTCCTTGGTGTGAGCCCAGACGACAGCCTAGACAACCTCACTCCTGAGCAACAAGGCATCATCTCGGGTCAGATCGGAAGCTTCGATGTGGATGACGAACATATCACCCAGCTGGGCCTGGTGGCAAACAGCGCGCATACGTACATGACAGCAGTCGCGCCGTGGTTCTTCACACATTTCAATCAACAGCAGGGAAACAAAAACGTTCGTATTAATACCGTTGAATCATTTGTCGCCCATGCCCCGTTGACTCATATTTCGATCTACAGTTCATATTCGACGCGGATGACCATCTGTACGTCACGAGGTGGCAGAACCTGATCCAGAATCGCGACAAGGTCGACATCGCCGAGATAGTGACATGGAACGACTTCGGCGAGTCTCACTACATTGGGCCAATCGAGGGTAACCTCCCCAGCGGCTCAGAGGTGTGGACCACTGGCTTCGACCATCAAGGTACATTGATCATTACGGCTGCCCGCCCACGTTCAGATGGCTCACCTGCGCTCAGGATTCCTCCAGATCACCAACCACTTCGCGACCTGGTTCAAGACCGGCACAGAGCCGCCTATCACCACTGACCAACTTGTCATGTGGGCGCGTCCTCATCCCAAGGATGCCACGCCCTCGAACGACCCGCTTGCTGCCCCCTCCAATTTCCAGCTCGTAAGTTCTGTGTACATTCGCTTGTATCATCATGACGCTGATAAGAATATCCATTGACCTACCGGATAGACCCAAGATCAGCTTTGGGCGGTCGTCCTGGCCACGGCTCCTGGTAGCCTCACCCTCGCGACGGGAGACACTGCGACGCAGACCTTCGACGTGCAGGCAGGCGTCAACAAGTTCAACATGTCACTCACGCCCGGCGGCTTCATGCAGGGCACGCTCGTCCGCGACAATGCCACCGTGATCGACCTCAAACCCGACGGGTACACGTTCAACCCGAACCCGACGACGTTCAACTTCAACATCTTCGTCGCTGCGGCTTCTGCGGACGCGAGCGGCGCAGCTCCTGCTCCACCTACTTCGACAGATCCCGCTGCGCCTCCTACGTCGACCGATTCGACTGCTCCAGCATCTACTGACACAACTGCGCCGCCGGCATCCACCGATCCCGCTGCACCTCCAGCATCTACGGATACTGTTGCAAGTGCAGCCCCCNACCGACACGGCTACGGTTTCCCCAACAGACACAGTTCTGCCTACGGACACCGCTCCTACTGACACTGCCGTTGTACCACCCGGATCTTCCGTCCCCGGTGATACGGCCACAGCTGCTACACCTACCGATTCCGCTGTCGCATCCACGCTCTCTGCGTGATGCAACCTCCGGATTCTGTAGATTCTCGCCACATGCGGCACTTCTGTCGTTATCCTACTGTGACACCGTTGTAGTTGAGAAGCTGGGCAATTGTATTACTAGCTTCGGGTCCCGCGTAGAAAAGTAAGACGAGAGCGTAAGAGGTGAGGAGAAACAAACGCTGCAAGCAATGACCATAGAACGTGATAAACGTGAAGATCCGTAACGGTCCGTAAGACGAAAGGCATAGTGGAGTCGAGAGAGAATACAAAGTCCTCAGAAGCTGCCATGACAAGCGTGAAGGGGCGCCGTGACAAGCCCTCCGTGATCGATACCCGCCACTATCAATATCCGTGATATCCTGGACACAGTGGCATGAGATTCATTCTCGGCAGTACCGACTCAAGGACGCACGCACCGTCTACAGCAGTCGTCGAGCGCGCATGTACGCTCGGTCCCCTCGACAACGCTGACACGGAGACAGAGGCCGAGGTCGTTCCGGGACCTGTGGCGTCCGTAGCGGACTTCGTATCATCAGCCTCAGCGCTCTTTGCACCATTTGCGAACCAGGAGCTTTGGCTGCGGAGTTGGTGAATGCTCTGCAGCGCGTCACGGCGTCAGCATGAAGGACTGATCGAAAGAAGGGAGTGCCTACCGGAATAATCGGTGGACGTTCGGGGAGATCAGCAGCCTGCGTCAAGCATGGTATAACTACTTTATTTGTTTCATAAGTAGGATAGAACGCACCCCGTTGAGTTCGCGCTCTAGGCGGTATCGGATCTGCGCATCTGCGATCTCAGCATCATGGGCGGCGCCTCGAACGAGGTCGCGGCTGTTGAGGCTGTTCGACGAGAGGGATCGAGGATCAATGTTAGTACTGATACGATTGGCGAGTAGTACCCCAGGCAACGTACGTAGACAGCAGGGACATGGCATGAACTAGATATATGCATGTTAACATCCGAGCGGATCGCTGTGCGCAGGTCGAGCCGACCAACCTTTGCTACTGGCCATGTGGAACGACATCCAGACCAAACGCGGTCGCAATGCGAAGTACTGTGTAGCGCAGTCAAAGGCATGTGAATAGAGAGCAATCGTGCGACTTACCGTAATCGTAGTCATCACTTGCATCAAGCTGTAGAGATGCCGCACTGTCAACGCGCGTTTCTATGCATTTTGTGCGAAACGTGAGACTTACGTAGACAATACATTGCGGTTTACAACATTGACCAGCGCGTCTCGAAGAACGCCTTTGCTACATACAATCAAGAGTTGTGTTGGTACATCCGTGGACGACGGCGGTCCCGCGAGCATACCTAGAGTTATGCTTACACATCGAGCATAGCCAGTAGAGTGACGCATTGATCATCACATCCGTCGCGATTTGCAGCGCGGCGCTCGCAGCAGAGAGGCCCTAAACAAGATTGAGGCTCGACTTCGCCGGGTCAAGCGTCAAGGAACGACTCACGTCGATCCATGCAGGGTGAGGGCTTGCAAGGCCGAAAGCTGAGCTGTGGAAGTCGTTTTCAATACAGGCCAGACTCTACACCTGTTGAAGTTGTTCTACCTTTGCGCAGTTGCAGCTAAGGGGAATACTTCATGAGCAGAAGTAAGGGCATTCATGGGAGGGGAACTCACCCAAGCCAGTCACTTTAGATAATGACCATACATTAGCACAGATCAAAAGTCCTGAGCTGAGCGCGTCCTCAACATACCGATAGCGATAGTCGACACCAGTCCCTAGTGAAAACCTCGTTAGTAGATCAACACGGTTAGATAGTGTTGACGCCACGTACAATGAATGCTGGAAGGTACCAATAGCGCCTTCCCACTATTTGGGGGCATTTAGTACGCGGCATGCATGATAGAACACCCGGACTGCTTACATTGCCAGATCCTTCCGACAAAATACCTAGCAAAGTCACAATGAGCAGAATTCGAGGACTCGAAGCGCATAGCACATGACACTCACATCTGTACCATGAATACAACTGCGAACTGAATAGCTAGACGCTCAGTATTCTCGAGCTCGTCGTAGCGACTTAAGTTGTATGCCACTGACTGAGAATGCACGTTCCACCTCAACACTCCTGTAGGTTCGCGCAGCCATCAGCAAGCGGCTAGCCAAGAAGTGCGCCTGAGACGCAAATTTCTAACTAACTTACTCCGGGACATCGATAGTTGCGAAAGTGAGATTACGACGAGCGACGGCAAATATGTACACCGCCTGCATTGACAGGGCCATCGTTGTGGAATCGAACAACCACAGTACCAAAATCTGCACTCGACGTCGAATCAAAACAAGTACAAAATGCCATAGATTCAAACGCACGAAGAACTTCATCGCGAGGCAGTCTTTCCGATAGCGGTCAAAATATTGAAGGTTCTGCAAAAACGTAAGGCCATAAAACCTAGAGTACAGATGTGTCACCGCAAGTCACAACAGCACGCACGCTGCTAGATGAGTTAGGAGACGTACATCGCGGCGAGAATGGTCCCGAGGACGTATACACCAACGGTACTGTCTTGAGAGACATGATCCGGAACGGATGGCCACCACATAGCAGATGTAAGTGACGAGGGCGATGTGGCCGCAGAGGGGAGTGAAGAGGGAGGAAGGATGCGACGCTCGCGACGGGATCGAGCTACGAGATCATTATATACAGGTTAAGAGGATTGGAAGTCACCACTTCCAAGTGGTAACTTGCACCGAACCGACGTCTGAATTCCTCATAGATACTCGCCAAGATTTCAAGAGCCGACTCTCAGTCGCTCACCCCATGGCCCGGTGATTCCCTTGACTGTGCAGGCTAGCTAATAGCCAAACGCATGTCATGCAGCGGTAAGGATTGGTAAGCCTGCAACAATGGTACATGTTAAGTTGGTCAAGGCATTGGTGATGTACGTGGATTGCCAGAGTGCCAGAAGGTCGTTTGTGCGGCATATGGACCTTCCAATCATTGGTTTGGCGGGGTCTGCAGGTCCAATGGAAGGGCGACGGCAAGGGCAAAATCAACAGAACAGCCTGCAGTGGAAGCCACGCACCGGGCACAGTACACTATCTGGTCAATAAGTTGGAGGTGTAAATGTGTTTTCATGCGAATTACCAAAGCTATATGATAGCGGAAGAAGTGTGGCAACATGACTACTTCTTCTTGACAGTCTTCATCCGAACTCTCTCGTTCCCCACAATAACGCCCTATATACTAGGTAAACGGATTGACAGCATGCATTTGTGATTGAGCGCACCTTTCCCTTGTATGGTTCTGGGGGCCTCAAGCTTCGAATTTGCGCAGCAAAGAGACCGAGCTTATGCTTGTCGGTGCAGTAAAGGACGATCTTGGTAGGCTGAGGGACTTCGATCTTGATGTGCTCCGGGACAGATATGAAGACGGAGTGGGAGAAACCAAGCTTCATGTTCAGGCGCTGACCGCTGCGCCCTTCGCCCTTGCCTCGGGGGTCCGCCTCGAGAGCCGCACGGTAACCGACACCGACGAGGTAGACAGGTGTAGTGAAGCCCTCGGTCATGCCAATAATGGCGTTGTGGATGAGCGTGCGGGTGAGGCCCCACATGGCACGTTGCTTGCGTTCCTTCGGGTTCTCTACGGCCACTGATAGTGTGTTTGGTGCGGGGTTGGACAGCTTCAAGAAGGGGTGAAGTGGTACGAAGGTCTCGCCAAGAGGACCCTTTACGGAGACAGCGGTGGGAGTAGGCTCGAGAGAGACAGTTGGCGGATAGACTATGGGTTTCTTGCCAATGTTGGATACCAAACCAGAGGCAACGGCGGAGGAGTGAAAGGAGCGAAAGGCCTGGCGGGCCTCAGCCTGCCACCGGATGATCATCGTCGCTCGCTGCTGAAGACGACGACCAGACACACTTGGACGCCGAGAGCACGTAGGGCGTGACACCCAAATTCTGCCCCACGCGTCGGTGACCGTCACGATAAGCGAGGATGTGACCATTGTCACGGAACGCGATATGACGCGTGCACGTGAGAGAACAGGCTGATTCCGAAAATGTCAATAATCTTGACTCGAGGCCTTGCGAGGCAACTGCAGCTTTCTTCAGCCACTAGATCGTCCTTTACTGCCCATCGATTTCACCTCTCACTGTTCAGAAAGATGTCCGCTAGCGCCGCTCTTGCGAAACTGCCCTCGCCTCTCCGAGATCTCGTCGCCGTCGCTGCTCAGGACGGCAGCGAGGACTTTGGCAGATCTGAGAAGGACAAGGCCGAGGTCGCGGAATGGATCGACAAGGTCGCCCAGGGCGAGGTCGCAAAGCCTGACAACTTCAAGGTGAGTGCCTCGCTTGCCACGCATCAGCCCATCCTGACGGGAAGCAGGACCTCGAAGCGACCCTCGTTCCCCGCACCTACATCGTGAGCAATTACTTCACGGCCGCCGACGCAGCCCTCTATGGTGCACTTCACCCCGCACTTGTATGTGATATCTATTTAGTCCCGACATGCACAAACCGACGCACCCCGATCAGTCACAACTGCAGCCAGCGCAATACTACTCTCATCCTGCCATCACTCGTTACTTCGATTACATCCAGCACTACCCATCCGTCCGCAAGGCAGCGGAACCTCTAGCACCCGCCTTCTCCGTGGTTCAATTTGACCTCGAGAACGCGCCGCACCAGGAGCGCAAGGCCGAGCCACCTAAGAAGAAGGAAAAGGCCAAGGCCGCGCCCGCTGCTCCCGAGAGCGAGGCACCTGCTGCCCCCGCTAAGGCCGACAAGGCGGAGAAGAAGGCCAAGAAGGCTGAAGAGGGTGACAAGGCGGCTGAGCAAGGCCAGAAAGAAGGGAAAGCGCAAAAGAAGGAGAAGAAGGCTAAGGAGCCTAAACCTCAGGAGGACAAGAAGAAGGCCGAGGATGCAGGCGAACCTGTACCATCCATGATCGACCTCCGGGTCGGCCGCATCGTTGACAGTTAGTATAACATAGTATCATCACTGTTGACACTGAGCTGAACAGCACGTGTAGTCAAAAAGCACCCCGACGCCGATGGTCTCTATGTCGAGGTATGTGCAATTTGAAACTGGGTCCGCAACGCAGAACGCTGACTACAATATTATAGCAAATTGACTTTGCTGAAGAGACTGGTCCTCGGACGGTTGTCTCTGGTCTTGTGCACTACATCCCCATAGAGGAAATGCGCGACAAGATCCTCGTCGGCGTGGTAGGATTCGTTATCCCTCCCCACTATGACCGCAAATTCACTCACAGAAAACAGTGCAACCTGAAGCCTGCGAATATGCGCGGTGTCAAGTCCTTTGCCATGGTCCTCTGTGTATGTATACCACCTCCCTGCGGTGCTTCAAAACGCTCATCATAGCATCTTAGGCAACACACAAGGACGGCAAGGAGGCGGGCATCGAACTCGTGCAGCCCCCTGCAGGTGCCAAGCCCGGTGATCGCGTGTACTTTGAAGGCTTCGAGTCGAACGAGCCACTCTCGCAGCTCAACCCAAAGAAGAAGATCTTTGAGACGATTCAACCCGGCTTCACCACCCTCGAGACGCACGAGGCTGCATGGGTGAACCCTGCAACTGGCACCGTGCACAAGATCAGGACCAAGGACGGCGTGTGTATCGCACCGAAGTTCGTTGGCGCATCGTTGTCATAAGCTCATACATCCGCTTCCACGTGGTCGGTGGGAGTTGTGGATGGGGGTTCGTGTAAGTAGTCATTGGTCCAAAGGGCTTGTATTCTCCGTACCATAGAAACCGTTTCCGTCACAGTTTTCTGGTGTCTGAAACTCACAGTATACAAGAAGACGTCTAACCAAGTAATAGACCACGTAAGTTTCAAGCCCCTCAGCATTTCGACAGCACCTACAGATTCTACACTTGCCGGGTCAGTAGGGCATTGGCTACATTCCCTGATAACTATTCCGCATCGTACCGCCCTTTGCCGGTGTCGAAGTTGCTCCCGACTTTACGGAGGAGGAAGTCGCCATACACAACCGGTTCATAGGTCTTCTCCGGGCCACGCAGTTTGCGTAGAGCACGATCCTCCTCCTGCATACGTCTGGCGGTAGGTAGCGGCTCGATGCGCGCATCGAAGTTGGGCTCGAAGAAAAACGGTATGCTAGAGAGCGATGTGAGGTTTTGGATAGCAGTTTCGAGATGACGGATTTGCTCACGAGACGCTGTTACACACATGTCGTATGCCATGATCAGGATGCTCAGTGTGTGAGATGGTTAAGTTCTCGGGCGTGCCGTACGCACCGATAGTTGGAACCCCTATGCACAACGCGATGCAGCGTACTTTTGTACAGACCGTTCGACCATACCTCCCACACTAAGCCAGTACGTGTCAGTAGCTGAACAACTCAGGACTCGCACCAATCATAGTATGACCCACTTTCGCCGATGTTGCAGACGATACAGCCCGGTATAGGATCTGCATTGATCCATTGGCCGCCTTCTTCCACCTCTTGCTCTGGCGGCACGGCGCCCTTCTTCTCTACTAGTAGACCAGGGTGGTCGAGGAACACCTGTAGCGCACCGGGCGTAGGGTCTGCGTAGAGGAACCTATGGAGTGCAAATTCAATAGGCAGGGAGACTGGCATGAGTATGAGGTATTCACGTCAGGCATCCGTAATCTCTATACGTTACATTTCAGTAGTTGGAAGCACTCCATGTATGTGCAGGACTTTTACCTGTGTGCGCCGCATGAGAAGCCGTCATCGTCGTTAGGTAGCGGCGGGTATCCTGTGTTCGTATGTATGAACACGGGTTGTTCAACGGCAAGTTCATGGATACGAGCCTATGATCCGCATAACCCAGAAGCTGTCGTCGATCTTGCTACGCAAGTCGGTCCACTCTTCAGGTGTCAAGCCAAGACCAGTAGCCATTCTGCAATGATACAGCTCACTTGATCAGCTTTTTCGTCAGTGAGGACTTAGGCAGTGCTCACGCCTCCATGATGATCATACCGAGCTCCTTCATCTTTCCGATCCAGCGCTCGTACTTCTCCCTGAAGCCAGGAATGGCAGGCCACTGATTCTCGCCCCAGAGCGGTTTGGACTTGTCGGGCACCTCTACTGGGCGGTACAAGTCAATGGCTTCATGGTTGTCCGCCTTGCCATTCGTAACATTCTCCTTCAATCCCTGGTATCCTGCACATTCTTAGCCCATGGCGAGATACAAATAGGATGCGCTATCACAGACCTCTCGCGTTGTCCTCTTTTGCTATGGATATCTTGTCCTTCTCGGCTTGCGGCAGCGCGAAGAACTCGCGTGCGAGGCGCGTAAGCTCTTCAGGCTCAGAAGGGTCTGCGAACGCTGAGATATCGAGGTAGAAGAAGCCGTACTCGGCGCAAGCTGCGTGGAGGGCAGCTGCCGCGGATAACCGGCCGTGTGCATGCGGTTTCAGAAACGGCTCGATGCTAATGATGGGCAGGGAGGCGAGTTTAGGCGCATCGGACGTGCCCTCTGTTGTGGAAAACGCGGGATTCATGTTGGAGGTTCAGTTCAAGGAGCATAGGCCATTGCACTGGCCGACCAACTCGGATTATATCGAGAGTTCAAGTATATCATGCCATGTGCAACTGTAGACGAGATTAGAACGCACAAGTGCGGGGCAGATAAGATTACGAGGTCTTACATGGAGAGATTAGATTGGATGCGCAGACGCCCAGTACGCTCTCAGCGAGACTCGCAGCTTGACGCGTACAACCGTGACCCTAGCACACTCCTTTCTCAGTCCGCACACGTTGCTTCGCTTCTTTCGCATACACCGTCTGCCACCAAAACAAAGTGCTACCAGACGCGATCCCCTCTGCTGACACCATGGCTCAGTCCTTCACGACCATCTCTGCAGACGGCCGCCGCTCTATGGGAGCCACAACCTCTGGTTTCAACTCAGAGGAGGAGATCGACCAGCTGGACTCCGGCTTGGACGACGTTGACGAGGACGATGACATGGAGCCTGAGGTGGAAGAAGAGGAGAGCGTATCGACTCTCAAAGGTCGCAAGAAGCTCGGTGTACGCGTTCCTGGCCAAACACTCCTTCCACAAGACAAGGTGGACAACATCTTGCAGGCGGAAGGTACGCCTGAGAGGCCCGCCGCTCTTCCTGCCTCTGACACCACCTGTCAGGCGCCGGCCCCCACATGTCCAAAGAGGCCGTATTCATGCTTTCCGTAGCCACTGTCAGTATACCAAACCGTCGGACGTATTGTTACAACGCTCAAATGATCATGCTTACAGGAAGAATTCATCAAAAAGCTGGCAGAAGCAGGGTACAGGCAGACCCTCTCCGAAAATCGCCAGCATGTGCAGTATCGTGACATGGGTGCGTATGGCGAGCAAAGGCTTTGCTGTGGGCCGTCCATTCATACAGAGTGTAGCGAACCTCACAGAACAGCGCTCGGAGTACAAGTTTCTCGAAGGTAGTACGCTTCCATCCCTTGCGCACCCTACCCAACTGACTGATCTACAGACACCATCCCAAGACCAATTTCTATCAGAGAAGCCATGGCACTTCGTGCCGCAAAAGAACGCGAGCTGCTAGAGGATGATCCTGCTATCTCTGCAGCACCTCCCTCGTCTCCCCCTCTAATGCCTACCACTGCGCCTAGTGCATCTACGAGTATCAGCACCGCCAGGCCGAAACCCAAGGCTCGTCAATCCCTTCCGGCGGAGACAAACGGCAAGCCGAAAACAAATGGGAATGCTAGCGCTAGTATTCCTGTTGGTTCTGCAAGCGCAGGGCCCAGTGCCGCCAGTCTTGCGGCACGGAACCGTGTTCGCGATAGCAATGGGAGGTGGCGCAAAGCTAATACCATGAATGGAGCTACACACGCAAGCAATACCCCGAGCGCCTCTGCCAGCACAGGAACGCGAGCAGGCAGTGCGCGCATCCGCAATCGCTCTGCAAGAGCACGTGAAGCTGCCGAAGCCGCGGAAAATGGCAGTCACGTAGCTCGCCAGAATGGTGCATCGCCGCACCCGAACGGTAGGAGTGCGAGCAGTGCTAGTATGCGTCAGGGTGAGTGGTATCCTTGTTCGCATGCGGGCGAAATGCTCAATGCTACGTGGGTTCTGCAGATGCACACGTTTCCCCAGGGCCCGGCGCACAGGCAGACCACTGGAGCGCTTCTGGCCCAATTACAGGCCCTGCAAGCGGTTACCTGGAGGACAGCAATCGCGCCTCATTTAGCGCCAGGAGCAGTATGGCAGACAACCCTGGTCGAACGATCTACTCTCAGCAACGCCCACCACCACAGCCGCGATGACCAGATATCCTAGATACCATTTCTCACTGATTCGTTGTACGTCTTTGCTGTCCTGCTTACGAGCATCTCTCGCTTTCCGAACTATTGTAAGAGGTTCGCACAACCGTCCTTGCGTGGAGTTCTGTGTTCTGTGTTAATCATTGCAATTGCATGCAGATAATGTACAAATGTGCCACCCTATCGTACACGCGCGTCTCTACATATCCAGAGAGGGATGTGTTGCGTTTACTCGACGTTGATCTGCACGCTACCAGTGTCCTCCGCCTTCGGAACCGTCACGGTGAGCACTCCATCCGAGAGTTTCGCAGTGACTTTGCTGCTGTCCACGGGTGTAGGCAGCACGACTGTGCGAGTGAAGCTCGCCGTTCCGGAGAACAGCCGCTCCGTCGAGAGGGCAGTCGACTCGGGCTGCTTCGTCGTCAGAGCCTGTGTGCCTGTTTGCGGAAGATGGATCAGCGAGCTTGCTCGGTTGGGAAGGAGACGATGGATCTGCGTACCTTCTGAAGCACCGTCAGTTGTGCCTGACGATCCAGCTGCCGAAGAGGATGCATCGGCGGCCTGCACCTGCTGAGGCTCGCCCGAGCGGCTGAAAACCTTGCCCTCGATCGTCAGCGTCCTGCCGCCGTCGCCGATGCGGACGTTCACGTTCTCCTTCTTCACGCCGGGAAGCTCTGCCTCGACGACATACTTGTCGCCTTGTTCGGAGACATCGACCGCGGGGCGAAGCATTGAGGGTGAGTTGAAGAAGGGATCGTCGAAGAACTCGCGTGGTGGGAAGCGTCCGCCCATGTACGAAGGCGAGCGTCCGAAGGGCTCTTCGAGCATGCGGAAAAGCGGACGAAGTTCACGGAAGAAGTGCCGAGTGAGCGACATGATGTGATGAGAGAAGTCGCGAGAGAGGAGGGATTATGCAGTTGTTAGTGGGGTATAGGTTGTCTGTCGTGAGTCGTTGTGTTGTTAACTGTAGGCTCGTTCAGGAGGGTTTTATATACGAGCTGCGCGAGGTCGCGACGAATAATCTGGAAGTGACCCATTTTGTCAGGGGTGCTCTCGCGCTTTCATCTGAACTCATCCGTTGTGTCATGCGAAAAGATCCAGACAGAGCCAGAGCTGTCGAACGCAATGGAAGCGCCCGCCACGTGCTGAGCACACTACCGTACACTTGTCAAAAGCGGTAAGCACCGACACCAGCTTGATGGCAAGCAACGGCCGCAAGGGCTGTCAGAAGATTGCTTGCTCTTCAATCTACGGGTAGATGGCTCGCATAGTAGTCGAGTAAGTTATGAGAGAAGTCCTACACTAATATTACAGGCACAGATACATAGGTAGCAGACGGTCAGACCGTCTCGGAATCACGGCGGTAGTCGGAATAGCGTACTGTCCATAATCAGTCTCTGCCAGGCCATTCGACTACCCAATGAGCGGAGACCATATGCTCCTGATCATCGTCATCCTCAAACTTGAGCTTGTACATAGGAACGGTGGACTGCTTGGTCGCACCGGCACCCTATGAAGGAAGACGAGATACCATCAGTTTTTCCGTTACATACAGATGCGAGATTGCCTTACACGTCCTGATGGGTTGAGGTCCCTCGGACTTGCAATGACTTCCGCCCGATAGAAACAGCTGGTGTCTGGGTATAAGGCCATAACAGTGGAGCCAGCGGCGAACTCCGGATACGCGCTGAGATGCGCAGCGCTGTCCGGAGGCGCGTTCGGATCTGGAAGAGGGATGATAGCGCGCAAAGTGGTATTGTAACGCCTGTGAAGATATCAGGAAACCAAGGATAGCGCTATATGTGAGAATTACTGACTGTCCCGGCTGGCCATCCTCTTGCGGTTCCGGATCCTGGACTTCATACCTGGGAGGCACACGGTGAGTCACATGCCCTACCGCATGTGTGCAATGTGTTCGTACCGATTCTTGTCCTGATTGATACACTTGGTTACGACGGCGAGAATCCATTCCTCGTCCTTACCGCCTGTTGCACCATCGGCCTTGTTGGTGTTCGGGGGCGGATGGAAGGCAACCTTGCGGCCTTCCTGTAGAGGGAGCTGCTTCGCCAATGCTTCTCGTCGAGCTTTGGGCTCACGTGAGAAGGGTATGGTGGGCTGCGGGCCGACAGAGCCCCTCGGAGGGACGGTTATGGACATCGACCGCGTAGGTGCTGCGCTCGCAGTCGGCGTTGCCGCAGGAGGAATGGAAGGCGAAGGGCCTCGAGGTCGCTTATTGCGCTTTTCTGTGGCTAACAGGTCAATACATGGATATTCAGCGAGTGGCGACAGGATCTGACCTGGCGCTATTGCCTCCGATGCCTTTCGCAGGGCAATGAGAACTGATAGGCGTTCTAGCACATCATCTACAGCCCTGCGTCATAGTCAGATACTACTCATGGTGCCGAAATAATGCTACCCACTCCGCATCCTTTTCTGCGGTTGATTTCAGTTCGGAAAGGCCTGTATGCAATTTCTTGTACAAGGATCTAACCCCGTCAAAGCCTTCTGAGGGGAGTGTGTCGTCCGTAGGCCACTGCGAGAGCAACCGATGGATACGGCCGACTGTGTCACCACGCTCGTGTTCGGAAAGCATTGACGACAGTTTGTTCAATTGAGCGGCGGCCTGCGACCAGCACTCGACCTCTGCAACGTCGCATCGTCAGCATTTCGCATCGTATGGCACGAGGTTATGACACCGCCCCGGTGAAGACCGGGGAGTGGATGCTAGGGAGGATAGCCACCTTCGGAGGACGCAGGCCGCTTGGAGACGCCACGTCTGCTCGCCATGTCTGCCCTCGACAGATTTGTGCGTGGAGGTTTGGGAGAAGGAGCGCGAGAGACAATGTATGCCTGTCGCGGTGAAGCACGATTGTGGTATTCCATCCGACACGCCGGGTCCGCGACTACCAACTCTCGCAAGTCCGCGATCCTGTTTCGGATCTCGATCAACCGGCGGTGACGGCCGACACGTGACTGTGTATACAACATTTGAGCGCCCGCTCATCTTAAGAAGTCCAACGGCCGTGGTCAGTCCTGACTACGACGGGCGTGCTATAGTGGGCGCAGCCTACTAAGCCCTGCTAAGCCCTGTCCTACGACAGAGTCGGTACCCAATATCGCTGTCACACATGTCAAGGTGGGAGTGAGGAGAAAGAAGGATATCACAATACTGCGGAAGTTTTCCGCTAACGCATGTCGAGAAGTTGTTATACACTGATGGCACTGTGTGCTAATTACTACATCTATCCACGTAACGTACACGGGGAGCAAGCCGTGATGCGGACGACAGATCTGAGGTAAACGTTCTTTGTCGATTGTGAAAGCATTTCATGATGGTTTCGTTGATGGAGCGAGTTTTCGTAGAGACACATCATACACAACTACGATAGTTTAGTTCACAGCGTGCGAAACTGAAAGAGAAAGCCCCACCTTCTTCAATCTTCTTGATATCATACTTGAGGCTGTCGTACCGGCGCCGAAGGAGGTCGTTCTTTAAATTGAGCTGAGAAGGGGTCAGCAACTCTGCCGTATCTCTGGAAACTAGCACATTATACCATTGAGAAGCCCGCAAATACGTCCTTCACGAATAGAGAAATTTTGATCGGTTGCTCGAAGTCACCTAAGGTGACAGCGTTTACGGCTAGCCGCGACTACGCTGCTTCAGTTGGCTTGATCCAATAATGCGGCAATATACTCACCAATTCGTTGACGAGGTTTATGACACCATGAAGATAATCTTCTACGGACAACGCAAATCTATCTTGCCATCCCGGATTGACTAGAAAGGATGATGATGAGGCTATTGTCTCAAGACCGCGCTGAACGATATGACACTTACTGCCGAGTATCTCTGCCACCTGTTCTAGAGTGAGAAGGCCCCCACTGTGTAGGTATTCGACCAACGTGGCAGAAAACACCGCAGAGCGCAAGGAGTTGGACCACATGTCTTTCCACTTCCAAAACTGATTTGGGGGTATAATTTCCGCCAGCGCAGCAGTTGTCTCACGACAACTCGCTAGTATAGGGCGTGCGGTGTCCAACAAAGCGGGCACTTGGATCAGAAGTGAGTATGATGAGATGCGTGCCATGGAATGAAAACTTCACTCTGCTCGGAGCGAGTCGAATGTATCCGGTTCAAAATCCCAGAGAGTGTCCTCGCTTTCTTGTCAAATTCGGTCACCTGGTCTTTGATTTTCTGTTTCCAAGATCGTGAGCTAATTGTACAAATCTGATAACACCACGTCCAGCTCTTTCGCACCTCCCTAATTTCTACATCAGCATCCAGCATAGTGTTGATTTTCTCTAGATTTTGCGCGTCCATGGTGAGATGGGGTACCGCAGCACGGTTGCATGGGCGCTTACGAACCTAAACGTGAAGTCATGGCTCGCGATTACTAAGCAGGAGCAAATGAGAGTAAATAACGCGCTTTGAGAAACGCGTCTACTCGTCGCGGTCATCCCGCAGTGGCTGGCTTATTCTCGCATACCTGCGCCTCCGTCTCACACCGCGGTCTACTGGGATTTCTGCTCTTGTTTAACCTCACTGTGCTACCTATACTACCTGAAGACGGCTTTTCGAGGGCACGCCTATGGCCCCGCAGCCGCGGAACCACGAAGAGGTGAAGAAGAAACTTGCGGAATTGCGGGATACACCTCAGACCCTTGTCGGAGATGAAGATCTACGGCTTACATCGACTTACTTGCTTGGGTCTTTGAAGAAACCAGAAAATGGCGCAGAGCCACCTCTTGTTCACGACCACTGGTTCTGCTCTCAAGCGCACGAGGTTACAAGAGAGGCGGCCACTTTCCTCATACGTTTACATGCGTACAATAGCAGCTCGGTCGATATCTGGCGGTCGCAGCTCAAACGCGTGATTACTCGGTGCTGTTACTGCGTTAGAGGACTTCACGAGGCAGAGATAATGTCCAGGCATACGTACGTCCGTAATGATTCTGGTTCGACTGTCCAGCTGACTGTCAGGTTATAGCTACTTTGGAGCCTTTGGGGAACCGGTCCTCAAGAACTTCTATGACAACTTCCACAACTTCCTCTCAGACATCGCGGTCTCGGCTCTGGCGGAAAAGGGCTTTACATCTAGCATGAATGACGGCCAAGAACGGACGCTGGCAGACGCTCCGCCTGCTGTGACCTTCCTGATCTTCACGTACCTCCATATGCTTCAGGATTCTCGGGTCGTCGCCCTGTTACATACGTTCTGCCCTCGGGACCTGGTGAAGACTTGGCCTACCGATATACCTCCTCCGGTCTTGCTTGCTCTGGCTTTCGATGAGATATCCGCAGTACGATCATGGGCGCAGAAGCAAACCACCATTTGCGAGGTAGCGCCAATCCCGATGGAGAACTTTCTCCCCGCGCACTCGATGGTCTTGAAAGCAGCGACTGAGTGCATTGCTTCTTCACGTTCCATGGGTGAATGCTTGGGTTCGGAATTCAAGCTCGCCTTTGTCACCGACGTTCCTGCCCTTTGGTCGAGTTACACTACCCTCCTCCGCTTTATACCAATCGAATTATTCCGGTCGAGCAAGTCGTTCGATTTGGATGTGCGTCACATCGTGATTGGCCACCTGCATGACACCGGAAACCGTCAGCTACTTTCCTCTTCTTCATTTTCAGCATGCTGACATATTATGTGTTGCTTCGTCCCGTACACGCTCTATACCGTATGCCGATAATAGATTTCATCGACGTCCTAAAATGCTTCGTGATTGTTTTGAGGCGCATGGGTCCAGATGTCTGGCAAGGCGAAGGCCCCGAATGGGCTCATGTTGTTTTCAACTCGATCAAGGACAACACACGATTCTCCGACGTGTTGTGCAACCTTCCCGCCCCCGTCCCAAAAGACGACTGGCAACTCAAGTGGATAGAAGTCTACGCCAATACCACCGCCAAGCTCCCGGTTTTCAAGGACATCCTCCCATCTGTACTCCAGTTTCTATGTGAAGAGCTGCAACATGATCGCTTCAAGGCAGTTCGGCCTAATGCCATGAGCATCGCCTCGAGAGTAGGTAGTCTGACATTAATGCGCGAGTCATACTCAAAGCAGTTGTATAGCTCCTATTCGCCATCCTTTCCTCTCAAGGCAAGGAGGGTGCTTCGAAGCAAGCTCTGGCACTCGACCTGCTGGCGGTCCACTCTGCTGCTTTCGTCAATGTCGCATTCGGTCGATCGTATTCCGAAGAACCGTGGACGGATGCACGGAGGCAGGTCAGAAGGCTATTGAAGCAAGCGCTTCTAACGGATATCCGCAACCTGGGGGCCACCGTCACCTCGCTATGCTTGGGTAATTCAGACGCGTCCGCCTCAGCACGCCCTCTCATCTACGAGCAGATATGGAAGGACGTCTACGAAGGCGTCACAGGCAACGATTCGGACGCGATCGCGTTACTACTCACCGTCCTTTCACAAATATCGCATTTGGACGATCTGAAACCCGTTGCGTTCGAAGAGACATTCAAGAAGTCAAACTCTCCAAGCATATGTCAGACATCGCTTGTGGCCGTCAACAGTGCTCTTGCTTCCCTCAGGAACGGCTTCAAGGACGTCGTCAGTCGTTATACAGATCTCAGCCTCGGGTCTGCTGCCGTGGAGCTCCTCGGCCGAGAAGACACCGTCAAGCACGTCACCTCCCTCATGTTCTCTCCTGTCGAGGCACTACAAGAAGCTGCGCAGGGCTTAGTCGCGCTTGCATATGACGTCGATGGCCGTCTCGAATGCTTCCGTGCGTTGCTAGAACACTTCCCTGATGCTGCTTTCAGCGGAATCATAGACGTCCTCGCCACATACAACGCGTTCGCAAAGGCGGTCCCAGAGGCTTGTTCCCTATCCCAGGCGCTTGCGCGCTGCCTGACGGACGTTATAGATGCGCTTTGCACCTCCACCGCTTCCGGCCTGCTCTTAGTTCCCTCATACTTGGCTTCGGCTGGCAAGACTCTGGAAGAGAAGATTCCCATCTGGTGGCACTCCATGACCGAGGCGCTCTGCGTCATCTTCGCGTACACTCCACGCTGGGCGAGGTTCTTCGAGAACGAGGAAATGGTCCTCTGGATGCGTGACGCGCTCATCTTTGGAAGGGATCTCCTTGCGCAATGGAGGACCTTGGAGATCAGCGCAGCTGCGCGTTCTCAGAAGGGCGGCGTTGGCCCTGGTAGCAAGCTCACAAGCGTGGGGAAGAAGATGGTTGATGACCTGCAGCGAGTCCTATTCGAGCTCACGAAATGGTTACGGCTAACCGACGAGGAGCTACTGCATCAGTCTTTTGCCTTGCTCGAGACCCTGCTCGAATGCTTCCGCAAGACTGACATACGCCCCAACCCGGAGACGTTCCAGAGGATCCAGCGACATATCGAAGACGCGCGCAAAAACGACCCGAACCGCATGAAGTCTCGTCTGGACTCAACACGTGTGCTACGTCTCGAAGAGATCGTCGGAGCCTTCGACGAAGACGACGAGATCCAGATTATCGAGCATATCAAGCCCCCCAAGCCTTCCAAACCAGTCAAGCCCGCGAAGGAAGAGCCGAAGAAAGAAGCTAGGCATATCCTGAAGACTAGCACGGCGAGAGACACGAGGCCGAAGGACGTTGACCGCAAGGGCAAGTCAAGTATATCGAGCTATTTCTCGGTGGAGGATCAGAAGAAACTCGATGCGGAGTCGTCCCTACCCAAGTCGTTCCGTCCCTCTGGTCCCTCCACATCCGCCCGCCCTCAAGCGCCTGCTGGTCCTTCTAAGGTCACTAAACCGCTCATCAAGGATGAAGGCACGAAGGCGAAGGCTGCAGCATCCCGTGAAGAGACGTCGAGTAGCAGCGAAAACGAGGAGAGCGACGATGAAGACGAGGGCGCTGGGAAGGGTCTGGCAGCCTTGGCCAAGTTGCAACGAACGCCTGCTATCAAGAAGCCGGTCGAGCGTCGCCAGGTCAAGATGCTGGACATGCCCACCGAAGGCAGGAGTGTCAAATTCGACCGCCTACAGAAGCGCGATGATGCACGGCGGACTCACATGCGCCTCAAGCCCGATGTCTCTGAACTTCATCGAACGCTGCTCTCGTGGAATTACGATCACCAAGGGCCCGAACCACCGTGGAACAGGCCGAAGCTTCTCCCCGTCCCGAATCGCTTCAAAGACTACGCGCACTTTCGCAACGTCTTCGAACCGATGCTTTTCCTCGAATGCTGGAACCAGCTGGCGGAATCTAAGGAGTCACCCCAGGAGTCCTACGATTGCCGTATCACGAACCGTCAGTACACGGACCAGTATATCGACGTGGACATCTCCATCGAGGGGAGCGTGCAAAAGGATTGGAATTTGTCAGAGACCGACATCGTGCTCTTCACCAATCCTTCCTCAAAGCGGCGAGTTCTTGGGAAAGCACAGAGCTATCGCTCTTCATACATGGGGATTCAAGCCACGATACGGTTCCTCGTCCAAGGAGGTGACCCCGGTCTTCAAGTCGGCTCTATATGGTCCTTGAGCAAGGTTCTGAGGTAGGTTCTCAACATTCTCGTCATGCATGGAACCATGATACCAATGGATTCCAGCCTGTCTACGCTCATCCGCGAGTATGCCGCTCTCATGGCGCTTCCATACTACGACTTGTTGGATAGCGTGCTTTACACGCAACTACCGAAGCCCGCGAGAGTTGATGCAAGTGAAGTACAGAGAGTCATGAGTGCCTACAAGGTCAACGAGCCTCAGGCAAACGCCATCCTCAAGTCACTGGCCACAGAAGGCTTTGCCTTGATTCAGGGGTAGGTCCATCAGGTCTATGTGTTCTACGTGCATTCTTCAACACCCGCGAAGACCTCCAGGTACCGGTAAAACGTCAACCATCTGTGGCCTTGTACAGCTCTATCTGTCTAGGCGACCCAAGGCTTCTGCCATAATCCACCCAGGCCGTCCTGCCGAGCGGGAGGTACCGAAGAAGATTCTCCTCTGTGCCCCCAGTAACGCAGCCATCGACGAGATTGCATTTCGTCTGAAGGAGGGCGTATCCGGCGCCGGACATCGTGCAGAACATCCGAAGGTAGTACGAATTGGGGCTCCGAAGAGCATGAATCTCAGCATACGAGAAGTCTCCTTGGAATACCTCATCGACCAGAAGCTCAACGAGAATCCGGAGTTGAAGAACTCGAAAGAGGCAGGTACGGAGGTAGCGCGAGTGCGAGCAGAGTTGGACGCGGTCAAGCGTCAACGAGAACAGAAGTTCCAAGAAAGGGATGAGATAAAGGACAACTCAGCGAAGATACTCGAGCTTGAAGAAGAAATCAAGAAGCTGAACAGGCAAAAAGTGATGCTGACGCACCAGCTAGATAAGTTGAAGGACAAGCAGAAGTCCGACTATCGAACGCTTGACGCTACTCGGCGGCGTTTCCGAAACGAGGTCCTACAAGAGGCGGATGTCATCTGCAGTACACTCTCGGCGTCAGCATACGAGTATCTAGAGCCTTTCGATTTCGAACTCGTCATCATCGATGAAGCCGCTCAAGCGATCGAGCTAAGCTCTCTCATACCGATGAAGTATCGATGCCGCACTTGCATCATGGTCGGAGGTCTGTCCTGATACAGCTTCCTAGTTGCCGAGGGCCGATACTGACGCCTCGCTGCTAACTAGATCCTCAACAGCTACCCCCGACAGTCAAATCTCAGGAGGTGCGTGCCATATCCCCTTTGCATAGTTCGAGTAACAATAGCTTTGTCGATAGGCGTGTAAATTGGGTTACGATCAGTCGCTCTTCGTCAGGCTGCAGAAGAGTCAACCGGAAGCAGTTCATCTGCTCAGGTACGTATTTGAGTGGGCAGCGACGTGCGCCTGCAACCTAAAACCTCGCTGTGCAGTATACAGTACCGTATGCATCCAGACATCAGTCAACTCCCGAGCAACCTGTTCTACGACGGGCGTCTACGTGACGGTCCCGACATGGCAGAGAAAACAAAGCGAGTATGGCACGGGCACCCCAAGTTTGGTACATATCGTTTCTACAATGTTCACGGGGGGCTGGAGGAGAGTAGCGGAGCAGGACATTCGCTTGTCAACCGTGCCGAGGCTCAGGTCGCCGTCGCGCTGTACAATCGGCTTACTAAGGAGTTTTCGTCGGCCAACTTGGACTTCAAGGTCGGCGTGATCTCCATGTACCGTGGTCAGATCGTGGAGCTGCGAAGGGCCTTTCAACAGCGCTTCGGGGAGGAGGTGATGAGCATGGTCGATTTCAATACTGTCGACGGTTTCCAAGGTCAAGAGAAGGATATCATCATCCTATCTTGCGTTCGTGCAGGACCCGGGCTGCAGAGCGTAGGTTTCTTGCGAGGTCAGTAGTTGATTTCTCATCCTTCCGCACCTTGCCGACACCTCTCAGACGTCCGGCGAATGAACGTCGCCCTGACTCGAGCGAAGGCGTCATTATTCGTTCTTGGTCATGCCCCGACACTCGAGAGAAGCGACGAGATATGGCGCAAGATCGTAGACAATGCCCGTACAAGATCTTGTCTAGTTGACGTGAGTGCTACCTACGGAGTCCCACCAGGTTTCATCGCTCATGTGAACTGCGTTCAGGTCGATGTTTCCTACTTCACCTCACCTACGTCTGGCCCACCCATCAAGCCAGCTCCCCATCAAAGCAAGCAAACTAAGCCTCCTTCGAAGAATACTTCGAATGCTTCTGCTGTCGTCCCAGACAACCTCGCGACACCTCGAGAACTGAAGGCCCTCGCTAGCCGCCCGAATGCATCTGCATCCTCTCAGCCTGAACCTTCCACGTCCCGCAAGGTGTCCACTCTAGAATCGTCCGCCGCGGCGAACTCAGAAGCTGCGCAGGTGGGCCAGAAACGCAAGGCGGAGGGGTCTGTACAGGAGGACGGTGCGCGTCCAGGGGACGGTCAGGGACCGAAGCCAAGACCCAAACCCCCTCTAGCGAAACGCCCCAAGCAGGCCCCCAGCCTATTCATTCCAAAGAAGGTATGTTGCAAGTCGTCATACTCCGTTGAGAATAATAAGCTCATGCGCATTCCAGCGCCCTCATCCATAACGACCGTTTCATCGTAATCGTTCCCTGCCATCTACAGTCTAATACCCTACCGGCCTCCGCTCCTCCACCTTCGCAATAGTTATCTCGTCCTCGCATCCATACAACCACGCAGTTAAGTTCTTTAGCATAGATACACACACTTATTGGATATCACTAGAGTCGACATATAATACAGAGGACCTCCAAGACCAGCCACGCATGTGTCCAGCTAGCCCTGTCCCCCACCTGCAACGATTATGACACAATTCAACATTCAGGCATGCCTCGCAAGGCTATGTATACAGCACGCCCGGCGCGCGTTCAAGTTGATCTCAAACTTGACAGCAGCTGCGTCATCAACGCCAAGAAGTTTTCCCCCGCGCACTGCAATGATACTTCCCACCGTCGACCGTGACATCATCGAGCTAGTGTGCTGTACGCAGGCTGCTGTCTGCAGACATGCCTTGGGAGTTGGGATTGTGCATCTGCGCAGATGACGACAGGTACCGTATGGTGGCGGATCATCTCGCTGTGCTTGGGATCAGCACTACGTAGGATGCTCGCCCTGCGACTGGAATTTCAATCGTGCGTATGGATTGCATAATGCCGGATGATTGGCAGGATGGTGAGGAACGGGAATCTGCTCGGTGGGACAATGCGATGCACGATCCGCCGCTTACCATTCGGGTCGTCGCAACACTCATTTGCGGCATCAGTCCATGCGGGGGCGACGGTCTTCGGGCAACGCGGTAATGATCCTCGACCTGCGGGATTATGTATGCTGCGCAAAACTCACATAGCCTTCACGCACTGTAGCGCGCCGCGGTGTGCTATTTGACCGATGCGTTGCAGTCGATCCTGTCTGATGAGCTTGCGGCGCACTACGGCTAGACGCTCCAGGTCACAGGAGTGCAGAACAGCACGCGCAGGGGCACCGCGCACACCGCCGCCGCAGTGCGAGCTGATTCTATGGATGATTTGCTCTGGTGCTTCAACACGCCCATCGGGCCACGCATATCTGCATTTGTAGTGATGGTACGTCGAAGTCTACGGTACAGTTGTCAAGGATGTACGTATACTCTCGTTCGGTGTTTGCTTGAACGATATGTGGGATCCTGATGCCGGCCCCCGTCCGGCAGGGCACTCGACATAGTCCCGGCGGTGGTACGGAGTGCGGCTCGACTAGCGGAGCGGCGTCTCTGTGACAAATCGTCCCGGGGAAGAAAACCCAAGAAAAACATGTTTCATCCACGAAAGCCTACGCCCCGCTCATCCGGTGTGAATCAGCCTCCGCGATCTGGCGTAACCGTGCTCGATCGGTGCCCGCCACTTTGATACTCCCACGAAGCTGAGAGCCGAGAGCCGACGACAGGAGGGAGAGTGTGAGGGGGGGAGTACTAGTGATGACTGGAGAATCACTGGGAGGAAGCGGAGGCGACGAACGCGTTGTAGTTGAACGCAGACGGGTTGGGATTGAAGGTGTAGTCATCAGGCTTGAGGTCGATGACGGTCTGGTTGTTACGGATGAGCGTGCCATGCATGAAGCCGCCAGGGGTAAGGTCGAGCGAGAGCTTGTTCACGCCCTGCTTGATGTCGAACGTCTGCGAGGTCGTGTCCGACGTCGCGAGCGTCAGGCTGCCGTCCGCCGTTGCAAGGACAACCGCCCAGAGCTTGTCCTGGAACTATAGAACAGAAACGACACCGATCAGCTGCCGAGCTCACGCGAGGAGGGGTATCGCGTGACGTACCAACTGGAAGTCCTTAGGCGCACCGACGGGATCGTTGGGAGTCGCATTCTTCGGGTGCGGGCGTGCCCACATGACGAGCTGATCCTTCGTGATGGCGGGAGCCTGACCTGTCTTGAACTGCGTCGCAAAGTAGTTGGTCAGGTCGAGGAAGCCTGCAAGGGGAAAGAGAATGTGATGCGTCAGTACCTCGACTGTGCTCAGTGAAATTCGAAAAGATGCCAAGCACATTAGCTACGTACCCTGGTGGTCGAAACCGTTGACCCATGCCTCTGAGCCAGGCGGGAGCTGGCCGTGGTTGTTCGGCCCGATGTAGTGGGACTCGCCGAAATCGTTCCAGGTGACAATCTCGACCAGGCTCACTTTGTCGCGGTTCGCGATAAGGTTCTCCCACCGTGTCACCCAGAGATGCTCATCACCGTCGAATACGAACTATATAGCGGTCAGATATGTATGACATGTTCGACTGGTGGGAGATACCTACGTTCTTGTTGAAGGTATCTGCACCGAAGTGGGTGAAAAACCATGGTGATACAGCAGCCATGTAGGTCTGGGCGCTGCCCTGGATGGTAGCCAACTGGGTAATGTGTTGGTTGTCGGGATCGAATGATCCGATGAACTTCTGCAGTGCAGCCTCTCCCGCGGCATTGACGTTGTTCAAATCAACACCAGGAAGCAGCTGGGGAGCCTGAGCTGCCGAGAGCGCGAGAGGCCACCCCGAGTTGAACTAAAATCTGAAGAGTGAGTGTGCGGGCTAACGAGGACGGGGCGAAAATGACATACGCCGAAGTCACCATCCATCACACCGGTGAACGTATTGAAGGTGGCGGGGTCGACAAAGAATGACGGCACGAAATGGATCTTGCCGGAGGTATCAGGGTGTTGGGTGAACTGCGATCGCCAACCGCTGGGAACGTCGCCACTACCAAACGTGCAGGACTCTCCCGCAAATGTGGAGACAAATGCCTTTCCGTCAACTTGCAGTTGAGCAGGGCGGGAAGCAAACTGCGTGACGAGGTTGCGAAGAGTAGTCGCATCGTCTGGGGTTGTGCAAGGGAAGGAACTAGTTGGTATGGGTGAGTTCATGATGTCACAATACTTTAACCAGAATCACCAACCTCATGTCGAGGGAAAAGAACAGCTTGAAGTTAGAGTTCAGCTGTTCTGCTGCCTGATAGCTGTCCGAGAGGTTAGCGCTCGGTCGATATCATGTCGTCGGAGACACCTACGCATTCTGAGCCTGCTGGTTCGTGAAAGGGTCGTTTCCGACATTCAACGCGAAGCCATCAATACCGTTAGCTTGAGCGAGCTGAATGTCGGACGTCCAGTCATCGACAGTGAAGGCGGCAGTGAGGCCAACGATGTGGTGCGCCACCACGACCTTGGGAACGCCGCTTGACTGTCGAGCGGTCTTGACAGGAGCAGCATTAACGAAGGCGGCAGAGGCGAGGAGGCTGAGAGAGTAGAGAGCGGATCTGAGATGCATGGTTGCAAAGCGAGTTTGTAGTAAGGAGCGTGCGGCGAGGGAGAGGAGGGGTCAGCAGAGGACTATGGAGACAGAGACGGCTAGCGTCGATAGAGAAAGAGAAAGGATAAGGATAAGGAGAATAAGAACTTCACGCTCGACGTGCAAGCTCGAGAAGGCGTTGACAGCGCAGCGACAACAGGCAGGAGATAATCGAACAGTTCCCGCAGGATTTATAGGTGCGCGCGAAGCGCGAAGCCCGCCGGGAGCGCGTGGGTGGTACAACAATACCGGGGTTGTAACAATCATGCCGGGAGAAGACGTCGACCGCCTGAATCTGAATCGAGGCCATCAGAGTGATCATCGGCAGGAACACCTCTCGGCCACAGCATCGCTCGTTGATTTTCTCAGAGACCGGACGGGGGGAGTGGTCTATTGTCCTCGTTCCTTGTGCCCGTTTGGGTTGTTTGACCACCTCCTTGATGCCAAACACAGCTCACTTGCCATATTCGGTAGTAGGCGCCTCCTCCCTGACGACCTGCCCACAGGCGCCTACCGCGCTAATGCGAGTCCGTCAGGTGGAGGCGGAACTGAGGCTGAGCGGGTCTTGATTCGCCCCTCGGGGACGAGGCTCGACGCTGTTTCCTGCTTTTGATATCCGTGACCGTTGCTGCATGCAGCTATAGCACGGAAAGAAATCTGGGTATCAACCCGAGGCGGCCACCAAGACCTTTGAAGGAATATGCTTACTCACCCTCGGTCACAGACCATAGGCAGTCCGTGAACATACCGAAATTGACCACAGGACGCACGCAATTCTTTCAACCCTAACGCAGTATTGGATTGGACACGACCAACCCTCCTTCTTGAGATGATTGAACGCGTTGATTGGGGTATATCATCTTTGACGTCAACTGTCATTGGCACTAGTTACTCGTCTTGTTGATTTGTTCATCTTCGCAATCTTGACAAGTATGAGAACTGTCGTCAACGTTTACAGTGCGCTCCATATGGTGTAGATGTCCAAGTGGGAGCCATAGGGGTCTTAGACACGAACGTCGAAGACGGCAACTTTCTTGATGCACTTGCAACAGGACCCAGGAAAATCAACCAAGAACTCACATCCGGCGGGACCCCCATTTTGCCCGGATTCGGGGGTCGCGAATTGGTCTATTTTCGGGGATTTTCCTCTGACTAGCGGCCGGCTACGCCGGATTCGGGCTTTCAGGGCATGTAACAAGGCGCTAAGCGCTCAACAAACGCCCGGTTTTCCGGGCCCACATTTGCTATTTTCCGGCGACTACAGCGAATTACAAGAGCAAAGGGCTCAACAAAGTGCTTATCTGAGTGTATTTTGTCAGTTGATGGTCTCAGGTCGTCGCCGGCCTGGCGGCCGGCGTCAGGCCTGTATTTCGGGGCCCTCTACACCCAACCTCTCGGCCTGAGGCTCAATTTCGGGATGTGGGATCGCGCGTTTTTGACCTCATTTTCGGGGATTGGCACCTAACTTTCCGGGCCCTTCGGGCCCATTTTCGGGGATTCCGGCACATGAGCTTTGGGCGGATTTTCCTGGGTCCTCTTGCAACTTGAGAGGACCTTGCCACGTGGTCTACTCTCGTCCACCGCATTAGGCTAGGTTCGGCCGTGCCTTGTACTTGTCAGGCGCAGTTCAAGCCTTGTATTGACTCGCCCGGTTACTACAAGCCTACGTATACGTCACCGCTATAACCACTCATCAGCTCGGTTTACTTTGGCATTCAGTAGACAACAAGCATCTTGCTCTCTTTAACCACAAAACCTCGCAGGTAGATTCATTATCAATGTCAGGAACGGACCGAGTCCGAAGATGGAGCGCGACCGATGTATTCTCCATGATGCGCAACAACCCACAGGGCGCCGAGGCCGCGAGCAACCGGTTCACGCGTATGCTTGACGATGCACGGTGAGGTATTGTCTCCTTGCAACCCGAGTGCGCGAACGGTTATCGTAAGTCCATCGCTCATCCACATCACAGCCAACGCGAGGCGCGGCTCGTCGATTTCGCCGACGCATTGCCCAGGCTGACCGAGAGTCAGTTGGTCGCCCTCGGGCAATCCGGTATGTTAGGGAAACCATGCGGACTCGTCATCGATTTACTCACTCGACACGGGCACTTTGCAATTCTCGGAATAGATTCCACATGCCCGATCTGTCTGACGTCGCTTCTGGCCTTGTTGGCGGAGGAAGAGACGGCAATCGCTATGGATTCTCCTGCCCATCCCATCGAAGAGCTGGGCGTGACGCGGCTCGCGGAGACCTGCGGCCATATCTTCTGTCGCAAAGAGTTGAGTACTCCCTGGGATGTAGCGTTAATTGTTCCAATCGCTGATCGTGCTTACCTCGTTGTAGTATCCGCGAGTGGTTGTTCCAAGGGGTACGCTGGGCAATCACCGGACACTATGAACTTGTGTTGACTTCGACGCTCGTACAGAATACGACCTGCCCTACGTGTCGTCGCCCATTCGTTGATTTCCCGCGGGAGCAAACTGACAGGGCCACAGAAAGGGCCAACGAGCAGCCTGTGAGGGCGGAGGAAATGGCAATCAGCCGTAACCAGCTCCTACGCAACATGGCCGCCTTTACGGCTTTTTTCGAGGGACCAGCCCCGGGAGATGAAGCCGAACACGAGGGTCAATTCACTCAGGCCCCTCAGAATCGTCGGGACGAGGCGGACGATCACGATGATAGGAATGAGTTTTCCAGCATGTATTCTTGATCTTGCGCTGACCTTTGCGGCGGCGAGAGTCATCGGTTACGCTTGTACTTTCTTGGATACACACAGGTCGTATGTTAGTTACCCTTCAGTTTCTCTGGACATGGACACATGGGTATGGCCTCGGCCATAATTTGAACAACTTATTCAATCAACATTCGGGCAGCAGAAGTATGGACGGGCGCCTATGTAGCAGACGGGGAATGTGCCAGAGCGCACGAGACCATCTTCAGTCTCTTCCAGCTGACGCAAAAACTTTGGGCGCGCGACCCCCTCGCAGAGGGTGTGCTCGGATCACGGCAAACCCCGGCCGAGCGCCCTCAGCCACAAGCGCGCCTACTCAGCAGCTGCGAGACTTCGACCTGTACCGTATACTGTTGTAATCACATCCTCCTCGTACATGCCCCCCCGTCTGCCCAGAGCCAGGAAAGATATCTTGCAGGTGTTGTCCATCACACAGAGCACCAGAGAAACCGCTCGACAACTCGGAGTGCCTCTGCGAACATGTCAAAAGGTGGTGCAAAGGTGGCGAGCAACTCGTACTCTTGAGCTACCAAGAGAGCAGTATGGCGGTCGACCACGGAAACTCGACGCGCTTTACGTAATCCTCTCCACATGTAACGTTATGGGTTGATAACTCACTCATGGGTAGTTTCTAGAGGCCGACGCGTCGCGCGCACCAGCACCCATAGCGCCCGGATACAGTTATGGCTGAGGGCGCTCGGCCGGGGTTTGCCGTGATCCGAGCACACCCTCTGCGAGGGGGTCGCGCGCCCAAAGTTTTTGCGTCAGCTGTCAGCCACAGCAGCTGGAAATGGAGGATACATCATGGCTCACTTCCTCTTCTACAACCTCATCTCTGAACTATCGTAGCAGCTATGCCTACGTTCACTCCGGACCGTTCACTGCTCAATCCTAGATTCGAGGGGTATAAGTTCTCGCCCCTCGAATACGACGAGGTCTCCACCCACCATCCTCTGCAATTCAAGCTTTCGCAGACAAATGTCTCCGGTCGCGCACCCCTGTCGTTCCAAGAGGTGCAGAGCCGCGTGCTTCACAACCATCTCGCTATTTGCAGCCAGTCAAGACGCGTGGCCTATGTGGATGCGGAACTCCGGGTGATAGGAGTAGACCTGGACGAGGTAAGCCAACATACATCCACAGCGTATGGACGCTCGATTGACACTCACGGTGTGCAAGTAGGCGACGTTGAATCCAACATTCAGAGTCCTCTACGAGCTGCCAAGGCCGATTAAATCATCTGAGGTGGAGTCGCTCCAGCGCGAGTACCCGTCTGCCGCGTTTGCAGATACAAATTCCCTCCTTGTCGCGGATGGCTACGGTACCCTGTATGCGCTTCGCGTTGGCGATGTAGGACCCGCGGAACTACTCGCTTCTTACGAGCTCTCGATACCGCCTGCGTACGAGTCCGCTCAGTCTTCAGTCCCGTTCCGCCTGCACCAAGCTGTCTCGCCTGATGGTCAACGCATCGTCGCTGTATTGTCGTCCAAGCATTACCCTGCGAACGCACCCGAACCTCCTCAGCCCAAATCACACAAATTGCCACCAGTCAAGTTCGATATTTGGGGTGTCCAGATCGCGCTTCCCATTACGATATCGGAGGCAGCGCAACAGCTTGAGATCGTGTGGCACCGACGCGGAGACGATGTCCCGATATACACAACGTATGACGCATCGCGGCAAGCATTCCTCTTCGTCGGGAGCTCGTCCTACCTCCCCATCAACGTCGCACCAGCGCCATCGTACGAGCCTTCCCCAGACGAAATCGCACCAATCCCGCGCAAGGGCGAGAACCTAGACGGTGTACCCAACTCGTCCGACGTGCCTAAGCCTCCGCCGTACTCTTGGACGCAGACCTCCGACAGTGTCACCCTTGCAATCCCCCTTCCCTCAAACACGCCCACGGACCGAATCAAGGTTGCCTTCTCCCCGCGCACGCTGACCGTGCTCGTCGAAGGCGCGCCAACGGCCCCAACCGCAGAAGTGCCCGTCGTCGTCCCCCGCTATACGCTGAAGGCGCTCTGGGACGGCATCCAACCTAGCACGTCCCTCTGGACGTTCGACCGCGCCGCCGAGCGCGCGTACGGCGTGCTCACTTTGCACCTGGACAAAGCCCACGAAGGCACCCGCTGGCCGCAGGTCTTCGCAAGCGGCCAGAATGGCAGCGGCGAGGACGAAGAGGTGCCCGAGACGCTCGACCCGAGCGAGCTCTACAACATCCGCGAAGCGCTTGAGAAATACACCGCGGCGCTGCGTGATGGCTCAAACGCGAGCGGACTGGGGNCTCGGGACGGGTGTGCCTAGTCTCGGACAGGGCGAGCGGGACGACGACGTGGACCTATCCGTCGGCAAATCCGCGTGCACGACGTGGGTGGGCATAGGCGGCGAACAGCCCGCGTCGCTCGGCGGAGATGCGCACGGCCATGGGGACGATTCGCCCCTCCAGGTGCTCTCGACGCCGTTCCCGGGATCGGCGGGGACGTTCAAGCCGTCGCTTGTCACGAAGAACGGGCTGGACGGTGTCGTGTTCACTCTCCAAGAAGGCAGCGGCCCCGAGGACGCGCCGCGGTGGGAGCACACGGCGACGTACTCTGCGCTTGCGTTTGTGCTCGCGTCTAAGCGGGACACGCGCTTCGTGCACCATGTCACTTGGAAGGCCGTTTTCGCGTTCGAGAGCGGCACGCAGGACTTGGGAGGTAATGTGTACATCTACCGTGGGGCGAGCGCGAAGGAGAACTGGGCGAAGCAGACGGTGCTGAAGGTCGGCGGCGGTACGGCAAGGGCATTATTAGGCGTCGGGTTGATGAAGATCCAAGGGAAGGTCGTCGTTCTGTGTCTGTGCGAGGGAGAACTGATTGTGCTGCACGACGTGCTCTAGTACAACACCTGTAGCTTCATTCATTCTGTAGCGGTAATTTGTACATGTATATACAAGAGAGATCCCACAGAGAACGTAACGGAATACATACAACACCGCATAGGTAAATAGAACATATAGCACATACATAGCAAAATATCATAAGTCAAAGAAGAAGAACTTCATGGAGGCCTCTTTGTTTGTTAGACGATAACGTTGGACACGGGTATACCAGCACATCACGTCGACGAGACGTATCGTAGCTTCGAGAATATACAACAGATTCGGATTTGGCCCCTCGTCTCGCGCGCCGTTCCATCTCACCGCCCATTATTGCAGTATCAAGCAGGCTCACCGGGAGTCGATGGAGGGCGTAGCCATACCAGTACAGGTGTCGACCGACCCCAGCCATCGGGCGTGTCGGGCAGGGACGCTCGACAAGCCCGTGGGGGGCTATGCGAGCGCGCACCTAGCCTGCGTACCCATACCTGGATCTCTTCATTTCAGCCGCGAGGGCGAGGACATCCACCTGGGGTGCCTGCGCGGACGCCTGTGGAGGCGCTGAAGGGAGCTGCGCGCCCAACCTACGCTCGGCCGCTTGTATGTTCGTCGTGGGCGGGATAGGTGAGGGCTGCCGCTGCCTTCGCGGCGGGGGACTGGCAGAACGCCTGCGCGAAGAGACCTCGGCGCCGTAATAGTCCCGCGGCCTCCTGATGAGGGGCACGTTGCGCGTCGCCATCGGGGTCGCCCTCCGGTACTCCCTCCGACGAAAGACGCGTCGTTCCTCATCAGACTCGGACTCGGAGCCGGAGTCGGATTCTGAGCAGGACTCTGCGTTGTACCTCGAGGTGGGCTCTGCGTAGGGGCCGCGGTCGTTGCCAAAGTGGATCGGGCGCTCCCACTGGGAAAGATCAAGGCGCAAGGTTTCATGGCGACGCGGGAGGGGCGGTTGACCAGGCAATCTCTGGATGAGGGCTTGTGGTGAGACGTGTGCAGATGTATACAATCGTGCCAAATTGCACACCTTGAGCAAAAACCTGCACACTTGGAATCCGCTCTTGCCGACGTCCATCCAGGCCTACCCATCAACGTCAGAACGATGGCGCATCATCATGACTAAGGGCATGCATACACTCTCGACGACATACAACCCGTCATAGCGGTAGCCGCGTACGGGTGCGAATTCTGAGCGCAGACGATGCCCTCGCACTACACGGACGGGCTTCTTCGTTTGCGAAGAAACCTAAAATGCGACTTAGATCATTGGCCTTTCACATCTTCCTCAAAGAGCATACCTTCAGAGCCATGTTATCCGGATGGTCCCAAGATTGATCACAGGTTTGTGGACCTTCCCGCGGCTAGCATCGAGATAAGTGAGAGCCAGGCACATGCACGCTGAGGGCCCACCTTCTCCCCGTCTTCCTTGTCACGGCCTCCGCAACCGGTGTACATACTACAAAAATGGTGAGTTAGCAACCAGGAAAGGGAGCAAAAGCCGAGCGGATATATGATATTCTCATACGAAGCCAAGACACACATCACGTATGTACTCACAATGTATAACCTTTGTCTATATCGTCCTCATAACCACCCGAGAGGGCGACGCAATAACACCCCTGGTACCTATCACCCCCTATGCCTGCGATGGTCTTAGAGTGGACAGCTGTCCTATGGACAAACAATCTGCATTTCCACGTATGGGCATACTCATACAGTGGAAAGAGTACGAGTGTACACCCGAGCGCGACGAGTAATTGCACAAGAGTGGATCGAGCATGGAGATGGAAGAGAGGGTCTCGAGTGAGCAGCGTACAATCTTGTGGGAGACAATAGACCCACGTACCGATTCTCAAACGTCGAGAGTACAGGTACTCCTGGTATATGCCCAAAGACTTCCCTAGAGAATTGAGAGCCAAGGTGGAGAACGTCGAAGGAGATTTGTATGGCATGTGGTTCGAGGATATTAGGTTCGATGCATTAGAGGGAACCAATCAGTTGGGCTCAGACTGCAGGGATGATCGGCAGCTGCACATACGAGCACTCGGTCTTCGGAAAATTTGGTATGCTCTTGAACCCCATGGTCGGTGAGCTAGTTCAATATCCTTGGGTGTAAGGGATAACGGAGGATTGGAAGATACATGAGAGTAAGGTGCAGAGATCAATGATGCTCTGAGTTCGTGACTCGTGAGAGTACTTAATACAGCTGTTCTCAAAATCAATGCGTCGGCGCCTTTTTNCGCGCGCGCCGCGCAAAACGCACAAACCGCACGAGTCTTCCGAGGTTGGAACATATGAGCTACTAAGACGTACTACGAGCCAGTTCTGAATGTCTAGAAGAGCTCAAGATCACATCTTAGGTTCAGATATGAAATATGTCATTGATTTAGGGAGTGGTCGTCTTCCATACTGGACGACCTCGCAGTAGTAAGGTGGCGTGAAGCACTACCTCGTCGTGTACTACTTGGTCTACCGTGACCGCTGCTGGTCGGGAGACCTACCCGCTTGGACAACAGCTGTCCTGCTATGTGTGCAAACTGCGGGTTGAATGAGACGGCGAGTGTCTCGCTTGAATATAATTGTAGTAGTCCCGCATACCCCCGGGCCTGCCCCAAGTTGCTTGTAACTTTGTCCGGATGTACTACGTCCCTCAACTATCTTCGCTCCACTCGCTGCTTGAAGGCACACTTCGAGGTCGCATCTCACCATCTTCGAGCACCGAGCAAGCTCGTCGCGTACGGCCAGGGCCGCCGCGATGCCCTCAGTCTTACGTGGCCGCATCGCAGCACCTTCAACATGTAATCGTATCCAGGGTCTTGCTTCGGGGACAATTGCTGTACGGCGGAGTAGAATACTCGAATCGTGAACTATATGTGACTTAACTGCTGCATGTAACTCCACACCCTCCTGACGCTGTTCACACTACCATGGTTCCTGAATTCGTAGTCGAAGCATACGGAGATTCGCGTCCAAAGGCCTGTTGCCAGCGAAAGCGAGTGGCCATTATGTGTCAAACAGGGGATTTAGAGTAAAGATCAAGTCCGCAGAACGATCTAGACTGATTTTGGGTGCTCAGAAGGCAAGAAAATAGCCTGAAGTATGCCCTGGTAGCACGAATCTTCCGATGCCCGAAGGCACTGTGCGTCTACTGTGCGTTTTGCGCGCGCGCGCGAAAAAGGCGCCGACGCATTGATTTCGAGAACAGCTGTACGCACAATGGGCATGCCGATCGCATATAAGCGCCCATGATGTTGCCCAATGTCATTGTCTCAGCAACGCCGCTGAAGCGCTCGCTGACGGCTGAACAAGTCGCAAGTTGGGATACTGTACTGACACGCGAGACGTATTGGCAACTAGGCTTATGCAACACTCCCCAGCCGTGTGTGAAACGGAACTCCTACGTAGGACTCGCGGACTGACTAGCTGATAGGCGAGGCACACCTCTCGACTTGTGAAAAGCTCGTGTGGTACACCCATACAATACAGAGATGCAGCGAGCGAAATATACAGTGAAAGTCACAGAGGGTAGCTTGATGATACATTCTGTAGCGCTGATTATAATTCGTACAAGAATCCAAGAAGTCCGAACAAAAGTCAAAGCATATATAGCAGCATGTGCAACGGGAAAAAGACAGCGCATACACAGCAAGATATCAGGAGTCGAGCAGTAAGCGAATGGACGTCGAGGGTGATCGGAACGGGACGCTGAAAGTCAGTATACCAAGCCGTTGCATGGTTAGAAAATGCTGTAGTGAATAGATGTTCAAAGAAAGAACAAAGAAGTCACATTTCCTCCGTCGCTTCGCACAAGGCTCCGTGCCACCTCTGGGTGCCACTATATCAAGTAGGTTTACCAGGCGTTGGAACGGCGCTTGGTCCCGCCTGTCCAGGTACTGACCGCCCACTCGCTAGCGGGCGAGTAGGACAGGGGCGCTCAATAGCTTCTGTCGACTTGTGAGCAGGCACGCTCCTAGCCTGTGTGCTCATTCCCGGGCCTTTCCACTCAGCCAGGATGGCGTGGACGTCCGGCTGGGAGACTTCGGCCGGGGCCTGTGGAGGTGTTACAAGGCGCTGCTGGGCGCCACCGCCGACCCTACGCTCCGCCGCGCGCACGTTGGTGGTGGGCGGAATGGGGATGGGACGTTTTCGCGGTGGACTAGCAGATCGCGTGCGCGACGAGAGCTTGTCGCTGTATCGCTCCCTTGGTCTCCTGATGAGGGGNTACGTGGGGNCGACGCCATTGGTATCGCCCGGCGCTTGCCCTTCTGGCGCGAGGCGCGTCGTTCATCTTCGGACTCGGGGTCAGAGTCGGATTCGGAGTTGGATTCGGAGTCAGTGTCTGCAGAAGCGTCCCGACCAAAGTGTATGGGGCGCTCCCATTCGGAAAGATCGAGGTGGAGGGTTCCTTGGCGTCGCGGTATAGGCGGTTGGTTTGGCAGTCGCTGTAGCAACATTCGTGATGAGATGTGTGGGTACGCACGAGGCAAAGTGGGCCTGCACACCTTTAGCAAGTACTTGCACACCTTGAAGCCGCTCTTGCCAACGTCCATCCACGCCTACAGATCGAAGTCAGAAGATGAACGCATGAGGTACCATTAAATACTGGGTTCGTACTTTCTCAACGACGTACAAGCCATCATAACGGTAGCCTTGTGCGGGGGCGAAATCGGAACTCGATTTGTATCCTCGTATTACACGGACGGGCTTCTTTGTATACGCGGACACCTGGAGTGCGTGTTATTGTTAACGGCTGATGGATTATTCAGCAAGATACGCACCTTCAAAGACATGTTGCGCGAATTGCTCCAAGATTGATCGCACGTTTGAGGACCTTCCCGAGGCTAGAGCAGTAGGCCGATTGGTTAGCAAGACGCAAGCGTATGCATACCAAGCACATACCTTTTCCCCAGATTTCTTGTCACGACCTCCGCAACCAGTGTACGTACTGCAACAATGGTGAGTCAGCAACTTTAGGAAGTAGGGATATGTATTGCCAGAGGTTGAGTGAGACGTGAACTACTCAAAAGTTGCGTTGAAGAGCGAGGGACCAGTGACTGAATTGACAGCCCAGCCCTCTGCACATGAACGCGATAGGACGACAACAGAGATGACGAGACAAATGTACGGGCTATATGAACCGCGTTACACTCTTACAACGTGCGCTCATCCAGCCAAAGACTGAAGGGGTATGTGTAGGCGAGAGACAAGGAGGTCGTGCACTCACAAGGTATATCCGTCGTCTTTGTCATCCTCGTAACCACCCGAAAGAACGACGCTATAGCATCCTTCGTGTTTGCTACCCGCAATGCCTGCGAGGATGCCGGAGTGGACAGAGGAGTGGTGAAGGAATAGGCTGTGCGGTCGACGCATGTTCATGCATTTGTAGCACGAGGAATAAGAAGGTACGGCCGAGCGCGACAAGGGTTCGAACACCAGTGGATGGGGAGGAGAGGATCTCAGGTGAGCGACGTACTATGTTGCGACAGACATGACCTACGTACCGATTCTCAAACGTCGAGCCTATTGGCACTCCTGGTATATGTCCAAATACATTCCTGCAGTACATTGAACCATGGGAGGAACGCCGAAGACAGACATGACATGCGGTCCGAGGATATTAGGTTCGATGCGACAGGCACTCATCAGTTAGTCTGCGGGGATGATCGACGGCTGTACATACGAGGGTTTGGTTCGCTTGATGGTCGGTTTGCTGCTGAAACCCATAATCGAGCTGAGTGTGGGCCTTTGTGAGCGACGGGTAAGAGAGAAGTGGAGGAGATGAGAGAAGTGAGGTGTAGAGTTCAATGAGAGTCGTCGTGAGAACAACTGAGAGTAAGCACGATGTAATCAAAGGTAATCAACCAGGAACCCGACTCGAGCGCCCACAGTAGATCGCAAATAGGCGCCCACATTGTGGCTCTCGATCGGCTTTCTACTCAACGCTCGGCGTCTACAGCGAGTACCGTTGTACGTGCATTGAAAACCCGTAGTCTAATTCGCCATTGAAAATGAGCTGCTCTGACCGAAGTACACACCAAGATTGATTTCACAAGACCACATGATACATATATGCAGCAGGTGACCGGTACAGTGCAAGCTATTTCTACTTAGGGGCTCATCAACTGATAGGGGAATACAGACAAGAAAGAAAACGAATGAACCGGAGGGTTATCATGTACAGACCATGTCGAATATGTGATGAACACATTGTGCTTGTGCGTAAAACACGTCGAACGTGCGTTGTCGTTGTTGAGAGGAGGGGTAGCCTGCGAACGGATGTGGGATAGTCCGATCTGCGATAGATACTGAGAGAGGGGAAACAGAAAGACAGAGGTGAGAGCGCCCGGGAACGTAAGGAGACTGTAACTAGCAGAGAAGGGGGAAGTCATGACAGAATACAAACACCGATCGCCATTAATACACTGCGCATACGCTAACCCAAAACCACCCTAGACCTTGAGGGGATTCTCGCTCGAGTCGATGAACCCCTCCGCCTTCAGCGCTGCGCTTGGCGCATCGCCGTCGGGCAGGGGCTTCAGCTGTTTGGGTGTCGCAGCTCCGTTCGGCGGAGGGGTTGGGGGTGGTGGGGGCGTCTCTCCTCGCGTGCCTTGGGATCCGCCCTCGTGTGTATACGTTGGCGACTCCGGATCGCTTGGGTACTCCGTCTCCCCATGGCCATCATGCTCGCCCTCCCCATCCTCGTCGTGATCGACCTCTAGCACATCACCCATCTCCATATCGTGGTCGCTAAACGCGCCCATGGCATCCAACTCCTGCAGCTGCTCCTGGAGGGTCTTCGTCATGTCGAGCTGGATGGTCCGACCGCCGAAGCCAAAACCTGCATTTGTGAGCAGAGATCTTGCGTTGATACCATGGCTGTCGACATCGTCTTCATCACTGTCCTCGTCCTCGTCGTCTGGTGCCGTATGAAGAATGAGTGAACCGTCGCCACCAAGGATATTGGCGAGCCCGCCAAAGATGGAACTCGAACCCTCGCCTGCGGTGACACCGTTGGGTCGGTCTCGCTCTTCCCGTTCCTGCCGCTCTCGCCGACGCTGTTCGTAAGCCTCCCGCTTCACCTTGAACGACATGAGGCGACTTGTCGAGTAGAGCTGAGGCAACGTTTCGGGCGTCTGGTACCCATATTTGTTCTTTACACGATCGGTGACCCATTGGTACCATTCTTCCTCTGTCCGGCCATGGAGGATAGCAACGATCATAATCGTCATGTTGTCGCATCCGATACCTGCGCCAGTGGTGGTATCAGGCGCAAGACATAGCTCGCAGATCTCCTCGCAGATTTCTGGGAGCTTGCGACCTTGAGAGATGAGCAGCCGTACAACGTTCACGGCCTGCTGTGACGATAAGCAGTCCCAGATACCTGTATCGCGTCAAAAACGTTGTCTCCTGGATCTGGAAGAGTACATACCGTCACAAGCAATGATGACGAACTCGTCCTCTGCCGTAATCGTATGTTCGATGACCTCAGGGTCACTCGTGATGATCTGAGCTTCAGGGCTAAGAGAGGCGTTCTTCTTGTAGTCAAAGTCGCCTAATGCTCTGGCAAGCGCGAGGTTGCCTGTCGTAATGATTAGATATAGACGGATGAATGGAAAAAGTCACGAACCATTCACACGTCCGTACTCGATGTATCCGCCAGCGGCCACAATGCGGTTCTTCTCCTCTATCATGCGTTGTCAGTGATACTGCTGTCACGCTAGCGAACAGTGCACTCACTCTCGTTTTGCGGCTTATGGTCAAAACTGAGCTGTTTTGCCTCGCCTTTGATGCTGATTACGGACCGGGAGTCACCTGCGTTGGCCTAGAATCGCTATAAATGGATTGTGTCAAAGACGTAAAGTAGGAATATGCACTCACGACGTAAATCTTGCCCTCCTTCGTTACCAATGCAGCCACCGCAGTACATCCTGATGCGTCCCGAGCAAACTCGGGGCCTGGGCAGAGGGCGAGCAGCTGAATCAGATATTGGCTACAAGCTACTCGGTAGCTTGAATTGCTCACTAGATCGTATATCCTCGTCTGTTCCAAGGAACGCGTTCTTTAGTGCGCGTGGGTAGTCCTTCCGCTTGTATGCATCGTCCGAGACGAGGCGTTGGTGCAGGTGTTGACCCGCGTATTTCGCGACGGCGGAACCTAGAGGGATAGACTGTGAGATGAAAGATTGTTGTCGATGTGGCGTCGGACATACCACCGTGGCCGTCATATACCGCGAAGAAAGTGTTGCAATCAGCCTCGGAGGGTTCTCCATCCAGGTTCAGGACGGCGGTATGCGCGTCTTCCATAGCTACATAAAATCGTCAACAAAACTATTATTGTTCCTTTGGGAGCGGCAGAAGACCATCCACGCCACAATTGCGGTCGATAGGAACAGGAAGGTACTCACTTATTCTCCATCCTTGCATCTCCGTTACACCGAACAGATACCTGCCATTTCCGCCCTGCTCCGTCGCCTTGTCGGTCGCTACAAGGAGGCGCCATAATCGTTAGGACCTTTTCGCACATATCCACCCGGGAGTATAGGCGTACCAGGTATAGAGAGGGTTTGACCCTGCGCGCAAGAGTGAGCATGCGCTACCCCGAGCAGAGGAAAAATCGCCAATCACATACCATCTTTCAACGTTGATTGAGAAGAGAAAAATCCGTGAACGGGTCGTGCAGCGAAATCCGGGGGTCGCGTAGGCCGTAGGCGAGCAAAGATGCGTGCTGGAGAAGAGCGGGGGAAGGGGTCGTGTGGTGTCTCGAGTCAAGCCTGTCCAGGATCTGTTGACGGCTGTTTGCGGAGCAAAATCTCCAGTATCGGTTTCGCAGGTGGTGAGTCCCCGAAAAGGCAAGTCGTACAATACTCCATCAATACTCGACGGCGTCTGCGGGGTATCCGGAACAAACATCCTTCCGCGGCACGCGTCCCGCTCTCTTTGCAACAATCGTATTTCGCCGACAAACTTCTCGGAGACGCAGTCCATATGATTCGTGCAGACCTCGTAGGCTAAGGGATACATCGAGCAGACTTACAGAACTCGTACAGATACCACCGCTAGAGATAATTAATAAGATTACGGACCAGTAGCACCCTCGCGAGGCGAGAATAATGTCATCACGACCCTGCATCGTACATGCGCACAAACAGACACCAGCGGGTCGATCACTTTCTTTTCCCAGCTTCTCTCTCCTGAGTCGAGCTCGTGGCCGAGCCGCGCGACACGCTCTGCTCACGCCGCGACGGCGGCCCAGGTGTGCGCGCCCGTGGCGGACGCCGTCCTCGATCAGGACCCGTTCTCTCGGACGTCTCCTGCCCATCTTCGTCCTCATCGGAGTCTTCACTTGGGGATGCGGCCCGAGCCTTCCCTTTCCCCTTCCCTTCCCTCGGCTTGAAAGGTGTCTTCTCTCTACGACCGTGCTTGGTGGCATGCATTCGAAGTGGCTCGTCATCTGACTCGCGTCCGCTGTCAGGGCAATCCTCGGTGACATTGGAATGCCTGGGAGGTGTGGGGGACAGTGGCCGATCGTTGGCATCGATCTTGAATGAAACACGACGACCACGGGCTTTACTTCGCTGTCCAGGGGGCACCGAAGCGGGGCGTAAGGTGGGGGATGAGTTGATAGGGGATGACGGTAGTGGGGAAGATGGCGGGAGCGTCCCGCTAGAATACGCCGGATGGAAACCCTGCGGGAACATGGGCGGATAATGTATAGGCGTTGAGTATGCGGCAAGCCGGGACGGACCAGCTTCGGACGACGGAGCGTCGAAGTCGACTGAATGGCGGGGAGGATAGATTTGCTGGCTAGGAGTACTGGGGCCCGAGCCACCATATAGAGGGAAAGGGAAGCTGGATTGCAAACCGTTGTCAGATGCGGAGGGCAATGGCGGTGGCGGAGGCCAAGCTCCGGAAGCCATGAGATATGATGTCCATGCCATAGCCCGAGAGTATTGCAAAGACAGTTGGGTATACGCTGGATGATGGGAATGAGAAGGACGCGCGTCGTGGCTCGAGTCACTAGCGATGTGATTATCGTGCTGCTGCAGAGGAAATGCTGGAAACATTGGGGGATATAGTGGCAATGAGGGTATAGGAGCCTCAGATCTTGCACGTGAAGCATTTCTGGTAGGGCACGGGAGCGACACTTCTGCTTGATTCTATTCAACACCATATTCAAACCCGAGGGGCAGCGCAACATACCGTTCTCGTAAGCCGAGTTGACGGGAGAGGATGTAGTCAAAGCACTATCAGGTCGGTATCCAGAACGTTGTCTGCGCCCCGTACGCTGATGCCTCCGGGTCGTAGATTGAGGTGTAGATGCCGAGCGCGCTTTCTCTGACAAGCCGTCAGAGGAAGAGGATGAAGGCGAGGAAACCCTTCGGCGTTTGCGCCCTCTAGGCGGGTTGGGCTGAACCGAATAGGTACCCTCTGAATCGCTTCGCGCCTGCGAATGTTCCTTTCGCGACGTTGAAGATGCTAGAGGGGGTTCTGGTGTAGAGGGACGATGTGGCGATTTCCCTCTGGCTATCGCACCAGATCGAGTAGCATCTACCGTGGAATGGTGCGATCTGACTTTGTGTGATAGCGGCGTATCTGGAGAGGAACTACGAGAGGGAATGTGGGCTCGATGTGGACTCGTAGTGATGACGACTTCGGCCCTTAATCGAGAGCGTGATGCCTTGGATATCGACTGTGGTGATTTGGATGGCAGGGATTGACCGGCAATCTCGAGAGAACCTTGAGTGCTCGTGGATGCGTTCTTAATGGTGGGAGAGCGTGGCCTGGGAATATAGCGAGAGCGCGCACGAGGCATTTTAGGGCTTGGAGAACCAGCACGCTCATGATGTTCGTCAAGAGGAGGTATGTCGGGCGCCGAGCAAGACGAACGAGGAGGCGTGAGTAGTTGCAGGAATCGCGATGATGGTGAACGAGGAGAAGGCTGTGAGGTCTTTTCTACGCGTTGCTTCAGAATTGCCTTCGCTCTCCTGGGTTGCGACAGCGAGCGAGCGCGCACAGGAGCATGGCTTTGAGCCCGAGGGTGCGACTGTGATCGGCCCCTAGGAGTGGAGGGCGATGGAGAGCGCGATATAGTGAGGTCTATCACGTCGTTGGCAACAGAAACAGAACGGCGAGGGGGTATTGGCGTGTCGTCGATTTCCCATTTCGCCAACTCGTCCTCTGACGAGTCGTCATCGACAGGCGGAGGCAGAGATATAGGCGGCTTGGTCTTGGATCGGAGAGGTGTGACTGGTGGCGGAGGAGACGATTTCTCCTGCTCCTCATCCGTGTCCTCTGAGTCAATCGCTGCAATTGACTCTGGTCTTTCGGGCGACCGCTCCAATTGATCTCCTACCTCGCCTGCATCCAGCTCTTCCTCACCACCAGTCTCATCAGACTTTGACGCCGCATCATCGACTACCTGGTCGTCCTCTTCATCTTCGCCATACAGCTCCCTTCTGCGTTTCTCCGCCTCCTCAAACTCCCGGATAGCCTCGGCGTCTGCAGGATCTTGCTCATTCACTGGCGGCAAACGCCAGTGCCTGTAGCGTTGCAAAGGCCCAATGAGGTCGAGTTCGTCCGCCGAGTCGTCCTGAGCTGTACCATCCTCCTCTTCTTCCTCAAGGGCGTTCTCGACATCATCCTCTTCAGCTTGGCTGCTGCTATCATCTCTCGCATCTTGAGTTCCAAAGTATCCGATCGTGTAAGACTGGGCGGCCGAACGTGTAACCCCGCGATCTTTCAGAAAGTCTAGCTCCCGGAGGTCGACGATGTCATCCTCATCGAGCGGCTTATTGTAACGCTCGGCAAGCTGATCCCAGAATGCAAAGAGGCGAGTACTAGCTTCTAGTCGAAGTTCCCCAGGTTGTGCAGAGAGTAGTCGAGAGGAGGCGGAACGCGAAGGTGTAGACGACAACCTAGGCTGCTTGGGAGGAGCAGGGTGGTCTGGAAGGCGGTAGATGCGAGAGCTAGGTGGCGACAGAGATGGTGTAATCAGAGGCGGCCGCGGAGGGAGAAGGGGTGGAGGTAGCTCCTTCTCTGAAAGCTGCGTTGGACGAACATCCATAGAGAGGATAGCGTCGACGTCGAACTCGTTCAGCCACACAATAGTCGGAGACACTCGAGCACGGGCACGCTTCAGAATGGTAATGCCTTTTGAACCAGCACGTGACATTGACGCGCGACGCGCCGCGTCGGTGGCTGAGGCTGAGGGAAGCAGCCAGCGGCCACAACTTGAATGCTGAGGGCGTGCGCTAGCATGACAAAGTATTCCACAGCCCATTTCATATGTCGATTCAGGTAGCTCACCATGCATTCTCGAAATGTTCACACAAGACCTGGGGAAAGCAACGACGTTGATAGGGCTTCGCAGCGGTAATAACGCGATACTGACACAACCGCGACCCTGTTCGCCAACAATCGTCGTGGCGAACCAATCAACACAGCCAACGGCAGAGAAGTGGTCGTGTGCCCACCATTCAGCGGCATCCCNTGGGTGCAGGGTGTCGTTGCCGAGTACAATGGGCGACCTGCGATCATAGCTACAGCGTGTTCACCATGCGGAGGAAGGCCCGCCCGGCTTCGCGCGCCCACGTCTTCCAAAAGCTGCATCTCCACTTCGTCCACGGACTAGGTTCGTGAGGCTCTCACCAGCACTGGAGTGCAGTGGCAAAATCGGGACATCAGTGGTATGTTTTGCCAGTCATGCTCAGGGGAAATGAACGCGTCTCTCACCGATCCACAGATCGAGGCACCGTCAGTCAAACAGTCAGTCTTGGAATCGCGCCTTAATGTTCGCCGGGGTCCGCGCTTGGGACAATGCGCTTACAAAGCCCGAAGGGACGGGGACCTCGCACGTATCACATCCAAGCGTCCTGCAGGATGTCCCGCAGAGCAAGTCCGCTGCTGGGTACGCGGTGCATTGGGTATCGACGGCCCCGAAGTAGACAATCACACCTACGTCTCGTACGTACGCCACGAGAGGTCGATGGCCTGACCATTTAGAGAGACAACAAGGCTTGAATGCTAGCCGTTCGCCTTCTGGAAATCCAACTGACAACACGGCTCCCGTGTCACGGCGTAGGGAACTTCGCAGCCTCGGAAATGAAAATGGGAAGACTGCGGTATCCGAGAGCGCCATGACGTTTGCGCGATGCGTGTACCGACGCGCAGTGCTCGGCTCTCTGTGGCATATTCTCTGAGAGTATCGCCCGTGAGGCGACGCAGCCAGGGTGGCGGCACAAGAGGGGTACAGAACTCAGACCTCAGGCCCTCAGGAGAGAATGTGTCACCGGAGTTCGTTCTGTGCCAGAGGGCGGTGGAGTATGAACCTATACGCACGATAGGACGCTTCACATTGTTTGCCGAAGAGCTGCACGGAGATCGTTTGGACGCTGAGGTGCTCAGCAGGTAATGTCTGGGACGTTCTGAGAGCGAAGTGCGGACGAGGTGCTTGTCGCCTTCCGAAGAGAGCGAGCAGCGATGTCGCACGTTCGTGGACTCCACAGCGACGCAGGCGGTCGCCGCAAGCACAGTACTCTGTATAGCGCTACCGTGAAAGCAGTGAGGCACGTCGTGTGGCGCGTAGGTAGCTGACCGATGTCTTACTGCAGAGATTGCTCCCATACGGATCCGACATGAGAGGTCGAGAGCTCGATGACGGAGGATCGTCTCCAAGGATGCCTATGGTCTGACCTGGACTTCGGTTTCGCGAGACGATGGGCAACCAACGGGAGAATGTCCGGAGAAGCTGGTGTAGGAGATGGCCGCTCTCCCCCACAATCTTATCCGCCTACTGAATATGAGAGATAGCGGGGGATCAATAGATGATAGAAACGCATCTGCCCCGCAGTTACCTCTCAGGTACGACCCACGAGGCCTAGCAGACAGACAAACACTGTAAGAGTGATCCATATCCATCTCGCGAAGATCCCAAGAACGTTCGCTCGCGCTCATGGTCGAGATGGCTGCGGGGCATTCGTCCCGTGTTGCGACATGGTCGTGCACGAGGCTGAGCGATTTTCTCAGCGTACTGCTGTGAGTTCGCGGGCGCCGCCTCCTGCACGTACAGATGACGCGCAGGGCACTAGAACCGCCTGCACGAGCAGTGGCGGGATCACACGGAATGATATGAAACATGCGTACGAGGAAGAGCGGCATGCTCACTGAAGCTGGGCCGCAGGTGTTGGGAAGTTCATGATTTGCGCTGCGAACATGAGCGACATGCGCCTTAGCCATCGGATGGCTCGTCGTGAAGCACAAGACCAGGTCTGAAGGCGCTGTAGACACCACTGTCTAGCTTGTTTTGAATGGCGTGATTGGGGAGCGGGTCGAGGCTTGATTCCCCAGTGCCACACCTTTCACAATACCAGAACTGTTTACGTGTGTCGTCTCTAAGAATTATCATGTGGTTGGAAGTCACACGAGACCACTTGCACACACCTTAGGGTTACGGTTTTCGTACCACGTTTGTACGTAAAGAGGCTCCCTTGGTCGGGGTCCAGATTAGTCGAAAGGGTTTAGAAGTTGTTGGAGCCTTGGAGGCGGTTTGTAGCGCTACTAGAGAAGAGAACGGCGAAAATTTTACTACAACCTCCTCAGCAGCTGCTTGGTCGGGCTAGGAACCCGATGCCGAAGAATATACGAGGTTGTACTTTAGACGTTGCGGATTTGCAGGAGAAGACCGCCTTCAGCTCGGCCACAAAGATTGGTGCCGTGCGTGACGGGAAAGAGCAAGATGGTCTGGGCGATGTCCCGTGATGTCACAAGGCGTCGTTAGTGTGGCTGAGCCTGGCTGAGCCGGCGACTTGCCTGGCACCACCATCTTGCGGTGCATGCAGTATCTTCTCTACCACCAGCTCGCTCTGAACTTTCTTCGTTCTATTATTTGACGGCTAAACAGGGTGACCAACCTTCTCAAACGCCCATGCGCGTATGGCGCCGACAGACGCAAGCCGCGTTGCACCAAGGGGCAGTCCAGGCCATTTCAAAGGGCCTCCGAACGCACACTCCCTTTCTTGTATTGCGGAGTGACAGCGATGCTAGTGGCATGCATCCCAGAGCGGCAGTAGACCCTGTATGACCGTTCCCTGTTGGGCGAGCCCCCGCACGATGTGGCTTATCGCTTGCCACCAATTGGGCATGCCCGCAGTTCTGCCGAAAGCCACCGCCAGACTAGCTGCTTCTATTATGACACGGGGCATTAACTCGGAACAGCTCGTGTGAGCACGTCGCGCTTGCATCCAAGATCGCTCTACTGCTCGCAGAGGTATATTATGTGGACAGACTCGACCGTTCCAACTCACCCCGCTACTTCTGCGATCCTTCCAGATTCTCTGAGCCTTCCAGCTTCACCATAGCTACCGCCATGGCTTCCGCTACTCTGATGCACATCCCTCGCCCGGCCGTGAAGGTTGGTCTGCAAGGCATGACATCATCGTCTATTCCTTATTGACCCAGTTTTCTACCCTCAGCGTGCCTCTCGCACTTGGCCTGGCGACGCGACGGCTCGAAGCCACTTCGAAGATTTCCTTCGTGAGATCGGAGCCGACATGGATTCGACCCATCTCTGTTGCAAGGGTGAGTGTGGCTTGGCTCGCTGGTAACCACAAGTCGGTGGTTAATCCAACCTTGAGATAGGCACCTCGCCGCATCCTCATGTTCATACGCACCATGGATCGACGACCTCCATTGAATCAAAGGCGCGATCATCGCCGTCCAGAGCGGTCTGTATTCATCTGAAATTACATGTGATACCATGCACTGACCTTCTCTCGTGCAGCAGGGCAAGGCTCCCGCCGCTTCTCAGGGCCCGACCCGTCGCTCGACTATTATAGGCCAGACGCAGCTTGCAGGCGCCAGAGGACGGGCTATCTCTTCGCCCAAGGCACCCGCACTGAAGACCTCCGCTATTCCCATTCCGCCCAAGAGTCCTGCACTCTCCTACATCGACCTCGAGAATCACGATGCGACCCCAACCTACCACTACTTCTCTTCTGCTCGGGATGCGCTACTCACCGTCGTGGGCGATACGCCTGAGGACGAGCGTCCATCACGCGCTCCTACGCGGACCTTTGCTCGTGGCCGCGATGCCTCGTCATACTCACCTGACTCGAGCTCGAGTCCTTCCCCACTTCCATCTGAGGCATCGGAGCAACGCTCTCGTACAAGGTCGTCTGCTCGCTCCGCGAGCCCAACTCCCTCCATCGACTCCCTCGATACGGCCTCGTCTTCGGAGGCCCCCGCGACTCCGAAGACGCACTCGATCTTCGCTCACGAACTGTTGCCCACTCTGGACGACCTCGAGCGGGCATCGCGTTTCCGCGTCGAGAGCAAGTGCGTGCGATGCCATCGGACGGGCTCCAACTTCCCGAGCTGCGCGAAGTGCGGGGAGCGATGGTGCTCGCGTGAGTGCAGGCTCCAGGGCCATCGCGGGGCTACACACGCTTGCCACGGACGGGCGGCGACGGCTTGAACCATGGGACAACATGCAAGCATAGAGTAGAGTTTCCGCACAAAGAACCCGTACAATCGTGCTGCTCGTGGTGTCCTGGTGACAGGCTCGCCTGGGATATCGTTTGGCAGCACCATACCATATGACCTGTATCGCTAGCCAACTTATACTTCATGCGATCCAAACTTACCTCTCAGACCACAATCACGTTCCCATAAACGAGGCCCCGAGTCTCCCTACACTTGGGAGCTGACAGGTGCGCCTGCTCCTGCTGGGAAGAGAAGCTTGGATCGCTGTGGCCGCGATGGGGATCCAAGTTGAAGACTGCATGAGATTCCTCTCCGCAGAATGTAAATAGAGGCCCTCGATGGCTCGCCTACGACTTCGTAGCTCAAGGCATCTGATCGCTGGCCTCTACGTAACGAAGTGTCTAAGAGTTACTCATTGACCAGGATCCGTGTTCCTAGATGATAATTTGATCAATGTAAGTCCCTCGACGCGATATAGATCTCCGGCGCATGCTTTGTAGCGGGATGCACAGAGTCCTGTCGTCACTCACAAATCTGTTCCCGTGGTATCTCATGTGGCGGCTAGGAATTAGTGGTCGTGTGCCACGCAACCTCCAATGACATTACGTTCACAGAGGCGTCTGGGACGTCTATGATATGGAAGTCTCGCGAGTACGTACACAGACATTGGATAGGGCGTTATAGATAAGGCCGAGGGATTTTGGGAAACTGGAGAGCTGTTGGGAGTATTTGGAGCCGACCGTCGGTATACATCTCTGGACGAGCGCAGTGATTCGGCATCGACGATCCTGTTGCGCTCTGCTTTCCTCTCTTCATCGCCGCAAGACTCGCAACTGCTTTCCTCTCGTCGTTCTCCAGCCAGTGTCGGTGAACAAGTTGGTCGGCCGGCGGTCGAGAACGAGTTCGCGGCAGAACAGTTGGCAGTTGCTTTCGATCATTCCAGGTACAAGCGCCCAATTATTGCGGTCAAGCGCCTTGAAGCGCCCAGAACAAACGCTCTTGGCTGCTCTTGGTCGTGTGATAACATTTTCCGGCCTTTTCTACTGCGCCTTGGCTTAAAGCACTCCTCTCCTCCTTCTCCCGTCTCGCTCTCTCTTCGCCCCCGTACCACAAAGCATGGCCACAGCTGTATGCGAGACGTCACTACAATCGCATGTTCACTCTCCCAAAGCGCAGCAGAGTCGATATCGCTGGGTTAGTCTTCTCGTGTGAACGGTCGCCACCATTTCTCTCACCCTTGCCTTCAGCCGTCCTTGAGCAGCATTCGCAGCAGTAGCAGCAAACGCAAACCGTCCGCGTTACGGGTCGTCTCATCCGAAACTTCCCCGACACCGACCCAGAGTGCATCCATAGCGAGTGCGGACCCGCTCGCGCCGGAACCAGGGGTGAGAGTATCGTCTTCCGACCATCCCTCTCGCGACGCATCCTCAGCCACCGCGAAGTTTGCGGAGGCATTACGGGAGCAGGCCCGACCGCCTGATTCCCCGCCATCGTCTTCGAAAGCCAAGAGCCATGTCCGGGCCAAGTCGACCACCGCCGTCGGCGAGCCCAGTCGTCTGGACTCCTCGTCGGCGCGGACGACCGCCCTATCCCAATTCCCTCCTCAGCCTCGCCCTCGAGTAAGGGCAGCCTCCTCTGCGACGATGAACGCCGCCTCTCATGCTCGCGCTCGTGCTCACGCCCGCCCGCGTCTGCCGTCCATGCTCTCCTCAGTCCTGACCAACCGCGGGCCCTGTGCAGACCCAACTGGCGTCAACCGGGGACTCGGGGCTGGTCGGCTCGTTCGCGCCCACGGGCAGCCCCCNGCCCCCGTCTGCTGAGTCTCCTTTCCCTTGGCGGCACGGCCCCCTCTCCCACGCCGTCAGCCCCGCAATCGCCGCGCCGCGCGCCTCTTCATGTTGCGACGGACCGCCTCGAGCGCCGAAGCTCGGACAAGCGCAGGTCGGCCTCGTCCCCTGTTGAGTCGCCTGCGACGACGATCCCCCTCTATATGCCGTACGCCCTCGTCCGACTCTGGATCGGAGTACTTTCCTACCGCGCCGTCCTCTGCGGGCCCCACGACCCCGACGCACACCGCCGCTACGCTCCCGTTTGCGCGCAAGTCGGAGCTGCACCCCGTGCTGGAGAGCCTGGAGCGTACGTCCATGTTCTCCGTCCAGACGGCGTGCGCGACCTGCGGGAAGCACGGCTCGAACTTCCCGTGCTGCCCGAAGTGCGGGGNAGATGTGGTGTTCGCGGGTGTGTCGACTGCAGAAGGGCAACGGCAAACGACATATCTGTGCGAAAAGCGGTTGAGGGGTTGTGCACCGTTTGACGTCTGGTTTCTTGATGTTTGCCGTCATGATCTATTCGTTCCAGTATACGCTTGTCTTGTCTGCTTGACCATCGCTCTAGCCTCTTGTTGTGTTTCTTGACAGGTCTGCTCAGTGTTTGAACATAGAGGTTAGAGGTTTGGTATCTGTAGCATGCTGTATCATCACCATCTTGCATTTTCTACTACTCGTATATACCTTGCTTTCCTTGTCTGGACTCTGTACATCGTTGCACCGTATGCATTCACTTTGTCGCAATTTCAATGATTTCAGGCACCATCGCCTGCACGAATGACTAGCAAGCCACTGCAACATGAACAACGGCGGCACAACAACGTAAAAAAGTGACAAAATATCCAAGCAATGACGCCACTACATACATCATGCCCTGCAGTCCAGCCCATGGGCCCGCGACGGGTGCTATGAAAACTTGATCTTCTTGCCCTGCGCGGGGACGATGCTCGGGTTGAGCTTTTCCTTGAGCTTCCTCTTGGCCTCCCAGGACGGGTGCAGCGGCTTATCGTCCTTCTTCTTGTCCGTGCCCGCCCCCTGCTTCTTCGGCCACCCTCTGTCCGCGGGCGGCGGCGCAAAGCCACCAGAACCACCAGCAGATCCGCGCTGTCCGTGCGGCCCACCTCTTCCTCGGGGAGGCGGCCCTTGGCCTTGGCCTGGTTTCCCCCCGCCGCCCTCTCGTGCTGGGCCTTTGCTGCCCTTGCCGTTGTTCCACTGCCGCTGCTGGCCGTACCCTTGCTGGCCCTGTGCGCCGCTCTCGCGCTGTTTCTTGACGTGGTTCGCGTTCTTGCCGTACTTCTTCTCCCAGATCCTGCGCGTGAGGAGGAGCATGAGTAAGACACATGTTATCATCATAGGGCCGCCGGTACCGTAGCGGGCGGCGAGTGTGCGGACAATCGCGATGAATTCAAATTGTCGAATGCGATAGAACGAACCAAGAAAGAAGAAGGAAAAAATGAGACCGGAGGTGATGGATAGAGACTAAGCTCTGAAGCTTGCGAAAGGAAGGCGGGGAGGGTACGTACGCTCTGCGTGCGCGCTGTCCGCGCCGGTTCTTCCGAGGCAGGTCTGCCGCGGCCGCTTCTGCATCTGCGTCGGAGAGGTCGGACGCGTCCGAGTCGCCGCGCGTGAACCCAACAGAAAGCGAAGGCAGGAAGGTTGATTCGGCTCCAACGGCTTTGGACTTTCCCTTGGTATCCTTTGCGGCAGGTAACGCCTTGACTTTTCGTGGTGGCTGCTCGTCGGCCGAGTCTTCATCCTCATCCTCATCTTCACTCTCTTCTTGCTCGCCTTCACCTTCGTCGTCTTCAGAATCGTCCTCGTCATTTGAAGCCATGAGACGAGGTTCGCCATCGTCGACAGTACCAGATTCCCACCCCGCGCCATCGTCGTTCTCGTCCACCGTACCAGACTCCCACCCCGCATCGTCCACCGCTTCCTCATCGTCGCTCACTCCCTCTTCTTCGTCAGAATTCGCAAGTCGCGCCTTCTTGCCTTTTGCGGGACGCCGGTCCGCGTCAATTTCCTCCTCCTCACCTTCATCTTCCTCCCCGCTCTCTTCACCATCCAATTCCGGTTCCTGTGACTTTGCCTTCGGTTTTGCCAGGGAGGGATCAAGGATTGCCTTCAACGAATCCACAACCGTATGTACGACGTCTGCGACGATCTTGGAGCTCAGAAGACGGCCGTGCACCTTCGCGGCGGAAGACCCGGGAGCCTGCGGTTGCACCAGGTTGTCGGATAGCTTTTCTGCGAGCGCAGCTTTCACATCCTCGTTCTCAGAGAGCATGCGGTCCTTGAGAATCTTAGTCCTGAGCGCAGTATTCGCGAACGGTTCATGATCGATATGCTACTCGAGCACGCGTGTGAGCATTCTGTAATTATGTGGATCGAATAGACCTCTGGGGCGAACGTCACCTTGAGCACATCCAGCTGACGCTCCAGTTCTGCGGGGTCATCCGTCTTCACGTTCCCTTTCTTGAGCTTCTCTCCCCTTCCATTACAGTAGACCTATGTCAGCAAGCAGCAGGGCTTACGCACAGTTCGCCAGCAGAGACTGACCTCGCCGTCTTGAGTCTCTTCACGAGCTTCCGGATCTCAAACGCTTCCGCCTTCTTCGCCGCCTTGCGGACCTCATGGAGGCCATGATGCTTGCGCACGCTTCAGCACACTCACATACATACACACGCTCAGCCTGCGGCAAGCGGCAGGCGCCAAGCCTGGCGTACGTCGTGGAAATGCAACGTACCAGTTTCTTCGAGATGAGCTCGCCCTGGGTTTCGCGCTTGACGGGAGGCCCGTGTGTTTTCTTGCCTACAGACCGCTTGCGCTTCGTGCCTCGTGTGGCCGTCCCTTCAGCGTCTTGTGGAGGTGCCATATTCTTCACTTCAGTCAGGAGATATGAAGAAGAAGTACCGCCAGAACGAGGAAGTGTGAGTTACGTGCTGAGAGTCGCGAAGTTGCAAGGGCTCGATCCCAACGAGCGCTTCGACGATCATACTTTTGATGAGCGCCTATCACATGTGTTCCCGAGATTGTCGGACTTGTGTTGGGCGCTACACGAACTCATTGCGTCACTCGCTGTAATCTCTGACCACAACATTTGCCAGCGAGCACAGACGGAAGGAATACTCGACCCGTTGTGCAAAGTACCTCGCTAAAGTTTCCTGGTTATCTGCGATCGTACCCGACTTGTAGCCCAATTGGACTGCTTCCACGAGCCGAGTTAGCAACTAGTGCGTCTACTACGAACAGCCTGGTCACTGCATGCCCACCGAGACTAGGCAATGCTTGATGCCTGATACTTGAGCCTAACTGAATGTAACTATCTCTCCCCTCGCAAGCCAGGCCGCGGCAGGTGGACGAGCCCGCAGAGCTGCGTACTCCGGGTACTACGTTGGGTTTGCTCTCTCCCCGCACTGTCCGACCGTCGATCTCAGCAGGCAATCTCAATTGACCGCAGTCGTACATAGCCGGCGGGGGCCCGAGTTGTGATCGCTCCTGCTTACCGCCTCCCACAGCCCAGACCGCCGGAATCGATGTTCGCGTTGGCATTGATGTCATGTCCGTCGGGCTGCTCGCAATCTTCCCTTCGACGCTATCCATCGCTTATTGTGATGCAGATGAGACGCATATCATGGGAATCATCGCGATACCTTCCGCACAACCTTCGTGGAATTGAATGGTATGGCCCCTGGTCAGATGAACCGTGGGGACCGGTGGACAAAGATGCCACTTCCGAGATGTAGGCTAAACTCCTCGGCGGGAGCAATTCCGCGTGGAGGTATTGTGGGCGGAAAGACGGGCAAACTTGCTGGGTAGTATGACAATGCGGCGGGGATCATACGTAGCGACGTAGCAACGACGGAGGCACATTGCATGGCTGACATTGACTCGGAGCGATAGAACGTCATGGGAGGAGGCAGGTATGATGAGCGTATCGTACACGCACCGCTGGACATGCGAAGGAAGCACCGCAAGAGGATAAACTTGGACTGACTGGATCAGCGGACGGGCGCTTCTGCTGACTTGTGGACTCCTTCCCCGGATGCCATGATCCTCCCTCCAAGTCTCCCAGTCTGATCGCCCTCCACAGCTTTCCGTCTCTCCATCCTCCACCATGCCCTCGTCCTCGGGCTCCGCTTCGCCCACGGGCATTCCTTCAACAGCGAATACCACCACCTCCACTCAAACCTCTTCGAGCAGCATACTCAACGGCACCGGTACAGATCCCCCCTACTTTGCAACTCCCACTACAGGCGATGCTGCTGCTACAGGCTCCGGGACGCCAGGAGGGCCTCCCTCTTCTTCCCTATACTTGTAAGTCACCGTTCCAATGCTCTGTGAACCGAAGTTGAGGCGGCATGGGCGCACACTGGCCGCCGCATCGCGTCCGATACTTCTGCATTACTCGATCGGATACATACCCGTCCGCAGTACTGGCGCGCACTCGTCGTCTGTCAATGTGCCTCAACCCGTTAACCATCGTACTTCGTCCTCGAGTATCACTCTCGTACTTTGTTGCTCACGTTTGGTTCGCACTGCCGTGGAAAATGGGCAACACTATGCCGCACCCGGCGTTGTACAGGTTCACCTTCCTCGCGACGCTCTTCCTGCTCCTCGCCATCTCGTCCGCAATCATCATGCGTGGTATCTTCCTGCGCCGTCGTTTCCGACGTCGCCTCGAAGAAGCGATCGCAGCAGGAGTGCTCCTTTCGCCTACAGACGACGGGCACGGTGGGGTCGGCCGAAGCGGCGGTGGACGACGGAAGCTGAAGCGGCCGACGCTCTTCGACGTGACCGTTCTCCCCCCAGCTTTCTCGACCTCTAATCCGCTGGACGGACGCTGGGAGAAAACGATGGTGCGTTAATTTGCCCTCTCATACGACCTGCGCAGGAGATGCACACCTCTCTCTACAATATCTTCTTCGTGCACAGCCCGTGTCTGCGAGCGTATCATCCGAAAAGCCCGGGCTGGACCCCCTTCCGAGAACCGAATCTACGCCATCCGTGAATACGTCCCAACACGGCCATCTCACAACCGCACGCATCTTTCAGGCCCTCGAGAGTGCCGGCTTCATGGCTCCCAGGGCACGATTGCGCAGAGGAAGAAATGCACAGCCCCCTCGTTCCGAGCAGGCCGCTACTCAGGCTGCATCTCCTCCCGGGCCACCATCTCCCCCCGTACCGCTCGAGCAGCGAGACCCGGTGCTACGCGCGGACGAGGTGCAAGTTGCGGTAATCGTCGCGATGCCCAACCCGCGACGGTCTGCGTACGTGTCTCCCAAAGCACCACCACCACCATCACTACCACCAGCTGGGGTGCACCTGAGCGATTCTGGGAAGGGCAAGGCGCGAAGCAGCGAAGGGTGGGAAGATTGCGACGAGGAAGGCGTCCCGGATGTATTGTTCGGGTCGGCGCGGGTGCCCCTGGTCTGCCAGGNACGAGAGCCAGAGTGACCGCGAGTCGACATGACGGTGACCGTGCCGTGTCTGTCAGGGCTGCGGTCGCGTTCTGTTCAGATATCTTTCTTCTCCGTCTCGGACACGCCGGCGACGTCTGTTCCAGCATTCCACCACCTCCGTATCATTCGCCCCTTCCTTGTCACTGTCGCCCATGCGTCCCGATGGCACCGCACCCACATAAGTACTAGCACTCACGGACTGTTGTCACGCATCGTACGCCGCCGTCACCTCCGTCATCGTCATCGTTCTGTCGTTTCTGTAGATCTGTACATTGTACTCTAGGCTACTACATCCATCGCTAATTGTGTATTCTGTATCGGCCAACCCCCACGCTAGCTTGTGGCATACGCCGCCTGTTGTTTTCTCCGTACGGATTATGACATTACTTTTGGTGCGCGCGCCCACATGCGCGTCCATCCTACCACCCACCCATCCACCCACTCAATCTTCTCTGTGTGCAACCACACTCTTCCATCTTCCAGGCACAGGAGTAGCAACGGCGTCTTCCCACCCCCCGAACCCAATCAGAACGGGATATGCACGACGAGCTCCTCGTCGAACCCGTCCTCGTCCTCGTCCTCCTCGTCCTCCTCGTCCGCGTCCTCCCAGTCGACGTCCTCGTCGTCCTCGTCGAAGATCTCCCCGAGCATGTCCACGTCCTCCTCCTCGTCCGAGCCCTCAAAGTACTCGAACCGGTCG